>CAJNDV010016458.1:469-36897 GCA_905221635.1 Symbiodinium sp. CCMP2456 | reverse complement strand
GGGGGGGGGGGGGGGGGGTATGGATCCTCACCGAGACGGCAAGCTCCTCTGAGCATCCGAGGTACTTGGAGGTTCATGGGTAGTTGTTAAGTAGGGTTATTCGTCCCCTAATATGGGTTATTGTTATAGTAACCCTACTTATAGTAGAGGAGAGACAGAGAGCCCAACAAACAGAAGACGCTCCAGGATGGGTCCAAAGCCGGGCCTTGGCTTCGGTGTTTTGTCCACGGGCACGCCGGAGTACGCGGCGGGGGCCTCGGAGTCTCGGAGGGCTGACTTCGGCCGTTTCGGGGGGGATGGGACCCACTTGGAGGTTCATGGGTAGTTATAAGTGGGGCTATAAGTAGGCTATAACCCATATCAGGGGACTTATAACCCTACTTATAACTACCCATGAACCTCCCACTCCAGGTTCCAGGGAACTGCACAGTGCCTGTGCCTGGTCCCAAGTCCTGCCCGAGCCTGAGCCCAAGAGAGAAAGGGTGTATGCATCCGGCATCAGGAAGTTTTGAGTACACAAGGATGCAATCTGTGGTCCATGCAGTAGAGAGCCTTCGTGTGCTTGCCGGGACAAGGTTCTTACGGCACTCTTCTCACTCCGAGAACAGATGAGCTTTGGGGCTGGAGCTCAGTGCCAGTGCCTGGTCTGCAACATTCAGGCCTGAAAGACACATCCGTAGAGATGCCGAGCGGTGATAGGTGACAAGGTTATACCATGTCGCACTCAATATCAACACAGTCGTTCCATCGCAGAGCAATCCACCATCTTTTGCAACCGGGGACTATTGCAAAGGGATGCGACTGATGAGAAGCAGCCGCCCAGCGTGTCAATGTGTCAAGACACCAACACTCTGTTCCTTCATGATTGGAGGAAAAGGGGACTGCGATCTGTCTGAGGTTTCTGCACCAGATCTACCCGAGTTGTCCATGGGCCAGGCCCGCTCGGTAGTTTGCTTCAGGCTTTCGATCAGCCTGCGCAGAAAGTTAACTCCGCGGAGTTTGCAGAAAATCGAAGCCAGCTCACAAGGAAGCATCTTCCCCGCGGAATCCATTCGCGAATCCCGACGCGCCTGGGCCCTGGGCTCGTGACGCCCCGTGCTTTGGTAAGCGAGCCGCCGCTGAATTCTGCAAGATCAAAGTAGATTCGCCCCAAGCCTAGCCTTGCAGGCAAAGTAACTAGTTACAGAAGCAGATGAACACATCGTGGCAAGACAAAGATCACACTGGATGTATGCATGTCATGTCTTGCTCCTGGAGAGCACGTAGCTGCTAGCTACTCGTAAGGCTAACTAGACTAGGCCTGGTAGCATCTCACGATGAACTGAGGTATGTTCAGCCGCACAATCGTTGGACATTGCCAGCTCGGCGTCGACGGCCTGCTGTGCTCACGGTCCAAGGCGGTGCCAACTTCAACGGTAGGATTCCGGCGAGATGTTCCCACAGGCCCTGTCAACTCTGCCTTAGCAGGACCGCCTGTTTTTCCAGTCGCCGAAGGACCGGCATGCATATTGTTTTCTCGCAGATCCTTGATGCTCCCCCCTTCTGATTACTCTTGACGATTCTCGGTTCCAGCTCAAGTGTGGCCTTCTCTCGCCGCTGGATTTGGTGCAGGTGGGAGCTCCGGGTTCACTTCAGCAAAATATTCTGGCAGCACAGCACTCGGATCCTTCTGTGCTCGCAGTTCAGCCTTTTGGGAGGCCTTCATAAACTTGACTGTGCAGCGTGGGCTTGTTGAGTTCGGAGGGGGGGTGCGTGTTGCAGCACTGACTTGATTGGAGTCGCATGAAGTACACTGGGCCACTATCAGCAGGAGTAGTCCTTACGAGTACCGTTCGGGATGACGACCGTTCACTGTACTCGTAAGGTCAAGTCAGCCAAGTCGTCGAGACCAGCGCTGGTCTCCTGATGGGTTAGAGACAGCTAGAAGCTGAAGCAGTGCTGAAGCATTGCTTCCAACTGTAGATTGGTCGAGCGAATTTCAAGTTGGCAGCCTTTCATTCCTAGCCCGAGACCTGCCACCAGTATTATTCAGCGATTCTTACGCGGGCATGCTAGCTTTCTAGTCGAGTCGCAGCCCGGCTGCTCAGCCTTTGACTTTGACTGTGTGGATACGACGTATGGCACTACTGGAATGTGCAGCATGATGAAGACTGGATGCGATGCGGCACGCAATGTGCAATGTACCAAAATGTGGAACTTGCGAGCAGCTGGTGATGCATCGCGTGCGCGTTTGCCTCTGGCAACACAGTTGCTCAGGGCACCTCCTACGCATGCGAGTCCAAGGCAAATGCAGTAGACAGGTCCCAAGAAGGCGATTCGCAAAGTCGTTTCCATCGCCTTGGATCGGGAGAAACCGTTTGGCTCACAGTTCAGAAAGTGCTGTCTGATGCGGCTGCATGATGGGAGTGTAAGCCAACAACTGAGATTGAGGCCAGTGTGCTTTGAGAACCGTGGTGTGCAAGGATTCCCCTTCGAGAGTTGCTCGGAAATCTGATGACCATAGCATCGAATGTCAGCCATGTAGAGGGCGCAGGCCTGAGTAACGACCTTGTCCAGCAGCCCGCGTCAAGGCTCAAAGCACCAGACATCTTTTGCCAAAAGCAGACCATACACTCATAGACCCACTTCCTTCAGCTGGATTGAGTTGTTTTACCACAGGCGGCACATAAGACATTTACCGCTTTTGTCAGCTTCTGCGATGGCTGAAGAGTTTCTGGAGCGCCAGTTCTGACAAGTTCTTGATGTAACTAGTAACTACACTGACCCCTTGAAAGCCGTCTGCGCTTCAGTCGCAGGCTCCTTCTTCCAGCGGAGTGCAATCGAAAGATGAGGCCGGTGCTTCACAGTTTTTTGCTTGAGGCCATCCGATGACCATGGACAGGTCAGATGTCTAGAAGGCTAGCGTAGACCTGTCCAGGTTGTGCACCAGGTGCAAGCATCTCTGAGACCGGAGGCATATCATGCCTTATGCGACAGGCTCAGCCGTGATCACGAGGGAGATCCAAACTACAGAACCAGAAAAGACGGGCAGACTCTGCATGGATTAGGTCGTCTCAGGAGAGCCGATGAAAGTGAGAGCGAGGTGCGCGATTAGTAGAAACAGGGGAGCAGAGCAAGATGAAGTTTTCCGTGCTTCTTCTTTGTACACGATCCTTGTGCCTGCAGATTCTCGAGAAGGCGCTCGTTCTGTCCGCAGCCTGGCAGTTGTTCATGGCCGCAAGTTGGAGGACAACACCCGCACCCAGAGAGTTCGATAAGGTTGGACACCTACACAGTTGTCTCCAAAGCGCTGGGCCGGGACAACCAAGCCGTCAAGGCCATGTTTTGGTTTGTTTGTAGATGATCCGGAGGTTCATGCTACAACAAACCCGGAACGTGGCAGTACCTGGTAGGCGTGCCAGGCACCCCAGCGAAAGCTGCATAAACGGCCTATTAAGGCCTCCAAACCTTAAACGCATCCTAAGCACGTCCAGAGGACGAGACCCGAAGGTAAGCCTCAGCAAGCACTCATGCAGCATCTCTCATCGATGGTTACGCTTCCTGACTTCAGTCATTGCGGGGTCGTCATCCCAATGCCGACTTGGCCAGCCACGGACCCTGAAATGACATCAGCCGAAGTGTTTCTTGCTGTCAGTGCAGCAAAAGCCTATGTTCCAGGCCTTTGGCCTCAAGGTTTGGTTTCGTCGCGGATACCAAAGCGCAACCATCAGGGCTGCCAGTCTTTGTGGAGAATGCCACCATCCCTTCAGAGGGACTGGAAAGGGGGCTTTGGAATCAATGCCTCCCTTCGAACTACTGGACAAAGGTCGGCAGAGGAAACGCTATCAAACACCACCCCGGCATCCTCCGATATTCCCTGACTTCCGCATGCATTTCTGCAGCTACAAAGGCATGGCTGGTTCCGAGGCCTGCCCTTAATGTGCAGACCTCTGAGCTAATGCCAGTTACAGGTGATGCAGGTTCATCTTTTTGACGTAAGCACGAACAAAAGCCTGCCAAGAGTTTGCCTGACGTAACCACAAGTTTGCAGCTAAAACTGTGATGTAGCATTCGTAAGTGCATTCGTAAGGCAATGAGAGTTGTTGACACACAGTCGGCATGTGTTTTACACCGAGGCCGTCACAAGTGTGAGCATGCCCCAGGGCCTTTCCGACATACAAGATAGAATCTAAGAAGCGACCTACTTCAGCGAGGTCACTTGCTGGTAGGAATACTTTTGCCTGTTGTTTCGTCCCGTGCAGGCTGTCAGAGTGGTACAGCAGATGCGAAATGCCGGCTATGCAGACGACTGGGCTGCGACCTGAAAGGACACAACGCGTGCGTTGCCGGTCACACTGAGTGTGCAAACAGGCCCTGATCCTGTGCCGCGCACTTTTCCGACAGAGAGAACGAGACCTTCGCAAAGCCTTCGAGCTTTTCGACCAGGACCGAAGAGGGCATGAACACCAAACAGCTATTCTTGTGGTGATGTTCTTCTCGGATGTGCAAAATTCCCTTTCGGCTACTGGGTTGCTTTCTTGCGCGGCGCAACTGGTGCGATTTGAGATGGTCACAGCAGTAGCGCGGGTGCCGTTCGTTCCCCGGCTCCCTCGCAATAGTTACGCTCGAGATCGCTGGCACTTATTAATATACAGGTTGGAGCTGCTGGAAGCAAGTCCAAGACTTGTGAGGGTTTGCGCTTCCGAACATGTCCCAGTGATCTGGACACAGTGTTTCCAGGGCATCGGCCATGGCCACGGCTGTTGCTTACTGCATTTGCAGACCTCATGGCCCATGACCGACAGAAATCAACTGGCAAGACACAAACACTCTATACACTCCTTAGACTGTAGATTCATCCGGACCTTCTCTCCGCTGCATCATCCGCCCCGCCCTACCTCCCTCACGTGCCCCCTTCGCCTCCTCCGACACGAGGACAGAGCCTTGCCTAAGACCTTCAATAATCGGGCTGCCTTCGAAGGACAGCAGCTCATGGATCGAGGCCTCAGAATTACGGCAGGCGTTGCCGTTGATGGGCGAGGAGGCGGTGGCGTGGGAGCGGGAGTGGGACGAGGGACCCTCAGCCGCAAGTTGCTCGAAAGCTGCCTCAGCTAAGCTACCGGGCCTTGAAACCGGCAGATGGCGAGAAGCATGCACCCATGAGCACGGCACCCTTGCACGCCATCAAAGCTTTTGCCGCAGGTGCCTGACTCGAAGATTGACGAGCTTTTCGAGATGGTGGACAAGGCTGTGACGTGCGGAGGATATGCGAGCAATATTTTTCAAGTCAACTGTGACCCAGGATAAGCAGAACTTGCTGGATTTTGAAGAGTTCTGCTTTCTGGCGCAAGCCTTATTTGGAGCAATTCCCTCACGGCGACGGTCTGACCCTACCTGCCCTATCTTCAGGTGAAAGGCTTGAACAGCGCGGAAGGCAGTGCTGCAACTCAGAAGAACTGCTGAGCAGCGGAACAGGTATGCGAAGACTTCCAGAACTCTCGGTTGCCAGCAAGTATGCAAGTACTGTCAAGGTGAAGACCACGATGCCTTCGCCGTGTTCAAGTCTTCTGCCGAGGCTAATCTTGTCATATTCTCCTGAGTTTCCTTAGCCTAGGCCAGGGCATGACTGAAGCCAAGTCGCCCTGCCAGGGCACCCTTGAAGCTGTGGGGGGCGCCGTGGGTTCCATGGCATCTGGTTGTGACCTCAGGCAGCATTGCACCAAAGTCACTGGAAGCACCTGCGTGTCCCAGGAACCGGCAAGGCTTGGTCAGCAGTGTCCACCGCCTGGTCTGCCGACCTGCCGGGCTTGAGCCAGGCACCTACAGTAGCAGCTCAGTAGCAGCTAGGACCTAGGAGACGGACTGGTGGCGAAGATGAAAGGGATGTGTGCTGCCCAGGCCCTTTCGAAATGCGCAAGGCCGGTGCTCCGTCCTCAGCAAAGTCCATGGAGGTGGGGCGCAGAAACGACCACATGGAGCGTAGCCCGGAAATGGCCAGGGAGTGAAATTGCACTTCGGAAGCTTGGGAACTCAAGGGAATGCCAACAAGACCCTTCGCCACTGGAGGAGAAGTAGGGAGGAACCTGACAATTCCATCAAGTGCACGCGTAACCGTCCGACCCGGTCATAGGGCTCCTGAAAGTATTTTGCGTCGCCCTTCTACCAAGTACGGGATGGCGGCAGCACTTTTTCTCGAGGCCATCTTGAATAACATGGTGGCAGCCGGATACAGCGAAACCATGGCCAGCGTCTCGGTTCCACAGAGCGCCTGGAAGGGAAGTTTCATGGAACGAACGAGGCAGTAGCCATCTGCCGTGCGCTGTTCTGCGGGCAGCCGCTGCCCTATCGAAGCCAACAGTATAGTTAGAATAATCCAAGACTTTGCGGAGTTACGCAGTATTTGTTTCGCCGGCGAAGTAGACATTTTTTACACAACCTGAGTTTAGGCTAGGCTGCTGCCGATGCAGACCATCTGAGGACCGAAAAGCAGATGCGAAAGGCATACAAGTTCTTCGATTCGGATGAGAATGGCAGGCTAGGTGCTTCGCACTGCCTGATTCGCTTGCTTTCGTCTCGGGCCGAGATGGGCCGGTGGGCGAGGATCGACGTGAGCGAGCTGAAGCAAGCATTGAAGTTGATGGCGGAGGACTCGTGAGCTGGTGTAGGCAATATGCGCCGCCATGCGCCGCCTTCGTCATGTTCAGGATGTAAAGGATGAGGACCTGGCGGAAATCTTTCAGGCGGCAGAGCAGCAGATTTCAATGCAGTAGTGACCTCGGCATGGTCGGCGGCGGTGCGCGACATCAGCAGTGTGAGGCCGTGGACCATGATGGCAATGGTGCCATCAGCTTCGAAGAATTTTGTGTGCTCGTCGGGGGCCCAGTTTCGGGTACTCAGTGAGCACTAATATGAACATCTAAGGTTTCTTAATTTTGCTCGGCACGTCACCCGATCATCTCTCGAGGTGAGAGCTATCAAAGACAAGGGCGACAACTCCAAGAGTGGCCTGCTGCCGTGGCCTAAGTCCAAAGACCACACGTCAGTGTGCGGTGAGCCTAAAGACGTGTGCCTCTCCGCAGTGAGAAGGTCCGCCGTGACGACAACTTGGGAGAAGTTCTCTTCAAGTGCGACCCCTGCGTGGATGAGACTGCAACAGAACCGTACCGCTCAGATTTTTCCGAATAGGGTCCGGTTGAGCCTAAGCCTTGAGGCTTCGCCGGCGGTGCTGCGCAGTGAATGCTGCGCATTGTACAAAGTCCATTAGCTTCGTCGTAGACAGCCAGAAAGCGCCCCATAGGAGAAGCGGGGGCATCTGCGCGGAGGTTTGCAGCTGCAACTCCCACAACAGATTCAGCTCGATTGAAACAATGCACACCGGAAGCTACGCCTGTTGACTCGATGAATGCTTGTCGCTTCTTTACTTCTTTTGCGCCATGGCCATGTGGAATCAAGCCATTGTGACATGGAGTATGCTTATTACCATGCCAACGTGTTTTTGGAGTGGCAGGTCCGAGGAGGTTTGTGGCAGTTAAACGGAAAGTGTGGGCGAGCAAATCATGAATCATGCTTGAGGTCCAGGATTGCAGCTTAGGCCGGGGCCCAGTCTCTACACCTGGAGACGGAGGCCGAACCGACTCGGCCCTAAAGCCAGGTGCCGAAATCGCAGGCGCCGCAGCAATGCGCCGGGCTGCGAGAAACTAGCCTCCATGAGCCTTGCTCGTTTGCACGGGCCCTACTTTCCACCTCCGGGCTCAAGCTCGGAGACTCGGAGGGAAGTGCTTTCGCCACATTTTCAACTGGAATGCCGGGTGCCGCGCTTGACTTTGGCCTTGTATTCTGTGCAGCCAGCTGCACTCTTGATCTGACAGTTTTACCACTGGAGATCCAAAGACCTCAGCGCCTCTTAGGGGCTCGATGGCACCCCTAAGCCCTTGCCCCAATGGTCCAAGCCCAGCCTCCTTAGGACCGATGCTGTGCTGGAGACACTGCCAGTATCTCCAGGATAGCATCGGTCATGTCAGCCGGCTTTCCCTGCCGGAATGCAAACGCGTGGACGCAGCTGGGCATGTCGTGCTGCGTTGTGGTCTTGTGGAGCCTCAACTGTATTCAACAGCCGACAGCCCAAATCACATCGCGCCTCCAGCAGCTACTCCCACCTGCAGCTGACTGGACATAGACCGTACAACCAAGATACTCATGCCGGTCCTTCAAGGATTGCCCCCTGCAGCTTCAGTTGGAGTGATCCTTGTCTATTCCGGTGTATGGCACCGACATATATCCCGCGCCCCACACTCACACCAACTCATATCTACCAGTCGTTTTTGATGCACTTCATCCCCCACACCCCTCTTCAGCATCCTATTTGTCAACCAGCAAGCCCACAGCCCTCAATGCATCACTGCTCTCTGGAAGACTGACCCCATCGTAGGGGCCACATTCGCATTACTATTCTCCGTGCGCAACCCCTCCCACCACCACCACCACCACCACCAACACCACCACCGCCACCACCATCGCAACCACCATCGCAACCACCGCAACCCTTCCTGCAACCACCACCACCGCCACCAGCAGCACCACCACCCCATGCCCTCCGACTCCGGTTGTCATCCAAAATTGTGAACCAGATCTACTGCAGATCATTCCAGACAAGGTTTACCCAGAGAATCTGGATGGCGAGTTAGTTCCCAGCGCAGCGCTTTGTGCGAACTTCGCACTGGACGGGGTCAGTGCAGCCGACACTGTGAGTGTCACTTTGGGCATTGACCACACCTCGCTATTAGGTTTGATCATTTGGATCGAGAATCCGGCTGGGAATATCTAACGGCTTCTGAAAGGCAATGGAGGCAGCAGCGATTTCTTCTCCACCAATCCAGACACATTTGTGTGGTCCGCGAATGCTCCGCCATCGAACATAGGGCTTCCAGGTGTGAATGCTTTGTCCGACCATTTGACGGCGACTTGGATGCCTTGGCAACAAGCCCCAATAGAAACTGGTCATTCTGCATGGGAGATCGGTATGGTGGGGATATTGGGACCTAGATTTCTTTCAATTTGAACCTTCCTGCTGTCGGTCCGTCTTCCAATACCATTTCCGGTGCAGCGGCCATGTCCTCCACACCAGAGGTCATCAAGGTACACTTTGAGTTCCAGGACTGGCCCACCAAAATTCCCAGACCCCGCTGATGTACAAAGGAAGAAGCTGGCAGCCGGGCAATAAAATATTGCCAATCTCAGTTTGAAATGCCTTGCTCGGCCAATTTTTAAAACGATTCTCCAGAAGGCTTAGCATGGCAATGTTTTCGTGGAGCAAAGATCCTTGGCAGCCGGGCAGGAGGAAATTGCCATTCTCCAGGCTTAGCATCGCAATGTTTAATGGAGCAAAGCTCCTTAGATCCGACAACGCCGAATCGCCACACAATCAGCGTCACTGCGATATCTGGTCAACAAGCATCAGATGCTGTGCTAGTCTGGGCCAGTCAGTCTGCAAGCAGGGAGCCCTGGACGGCGTGTTCGGCTTTCGGCTTGAGCTGTCACATCATGCCTTTGCAAGAGCATGCCTTCGACACGGGCCTCGGCCTGACTTGCCTTGCTCTGCAACAGAACATTGTCAGCTGAGACTCGGAATTTGCATGACCTGACGGCCCTATATACAGCCTGCCAGATAGCCCCCACATAATCCAGCAAATCAATAGCAAGCAGCGCAGTCACAGACATGCGCGTAAACTGCATGCCGCCACCTTTGTGTTTGGTTGCGCTGGCAGGCACGGGAACATGTCAGTTCCGATCATGAGTACTGCTCTTGCATCGCTTGCCGAGGCAGGTGTTCAAGCTGAAAGAGCTGCACAGCGTGGCACCCAGCGCAGGGCGGAAGCTCTGACAATGCTTGTTGACATGATTCGCGCCAGACATCAATTCCTTGCTAGTGATTTCAGTGTCACTTGCCATCCAAACAAAGTCAAACAAATAGATACGCTGTACTTCTGCCGGCCTGTACCTGCCAGTGAACTGCGGCGCGATCATGACATGCGGAGGGCTAACCTCATGCCGAAGAGCATTTCTCCTCAACTGAAGTATCTCCAGCCACTCCAGCCACGCAACATCGAGAACGGGTGACAAGCAACATGCCCCGACAGCATGACCTTGCACTGGTGTTCGTCCGCATCACGTAGCTGCACAAGACGTGGGAGCAAAGACTCCTTTTCCAAGCCCCTCTCGAACTTTTGCCAAACTCAAGTGTCGATTTAAATCGATGAGCATTGCTCTGTCATTCAGGCCCAAGGGCTTTGAGCGCCTCTTGTCACCGCTGACCTTGCATCCGTGTCTTCTGATTTTGTTCAGTAATCGCAGCCCAGGCTTTGCTGGGCCTTTCCTGAACAGACACGGTTTGTTAGTTTTTTGTACAACACCTACTTATTGCCCGTTCTGAGCTATGAAAGTCATCATCACGGGTGGCTTTGGCTTTCTGGGCTTGCACCTCTGCAAGCGAATCCTGGCTGTGGGCGAACTGATCGGTGCAGATGAAAGCACGCATGTGGTTCGCAAGCTTGTGCTTTTTGATGCCGGTTCTCCACCAAAGGACATGCCAAGAGATTCGCGCATCGAGGTCCGAGTGGGAGACATTACAAACGCAGATGAGGTCAAGTCTCTCGTCGACGAGGATGGCATCGTAATCTTTCATTTGGCTTCCGTCATGAGCGGACAAGGGGAGAAGGATTTCGACATATGTTGGAGAGTGAATGTGGAAGGAACCCGCAACTTGCTTGAGCCATGCCGGGCCCGGCGTGGTTGCAAGTTTGTCTTTGCATCTTCAGGTGCTTGCTTCGGGGAAAGGTCTGACGGCCCGGAGACCGACACCACAAAGCTTTTGCCTCACACCAGCTACGGGATGACCAAAGCCTGCATGGAACTCGTCATCAACGACTTTACACGCCGTGGCTTTGTGGATGGCCGGGTCGCGCGCTTGCCCACCGTGATTCCAAGACCAGAACCCAACTCTGGGCTTCCGGCTGCTTTTTCAGACATCTTGCGACAACCATTGCAAGGGCAGCCCGCCGTCTTGCGACTGAAGCCAGACATGAAGCATGCCGTCTGTGGCTTCCGCGTTCTTGTCAGGAATCTGATTCACTTGGCCAACCTGCCTGCAGCAGCTTTCGCTGAGTCCATCGATCGATGTATGAACATGCCATCCTTGTCTGTTACATTGCAAGACCTTGCCGAGTCTCTGCTCAAAATTGTGCAAGATCCCTCCAAGCTGGGTAGCATTACTTATGAACCGGACGCGGAGCTCTGTGGAAAGCTATCCACTTTTCACAAACACATGGATGCAACACGGGCACGCGCGCTTGGGATGATGTGTGACAGCTCGGCAGCCGCAATTGCAGCAGATTTCGCTGCAGAGTATGTGGATCCGCTGCTGTTGAAGCCAGTGGTGGAAATCTACGAAGAGCCACGCCACTGGCTAGCTTTTTCCAACGAACACGTGAGGGTCTTCCGTGTAGAGAATCCACCGGGAGACACTACTTTGATGCATGTTCACCGAGTGGACAGTTTGTATTTCTTCTTCACCGCAGCGCAAGTGCAAGGGACCAAACTCCACGAGGAGCCCAAAGATGATCTACTTAGTTGTGGTGAAGTTCGTTATGGTGATCACGGCAATTGCTTGCTGACTCACAAAATCTACAACAAGGGTCCGCCAGTGATGATGTGCCTGGACGTAGAGCTTGCTGGATTCCAGAACACGCAGACGGACGGTGCCGCGGCGAAGCGGCCAAGGACTGAAGCTGCGAATTTGCCAGCAGGACTGCGGCTGACAAAGGAAAGGCCAGGGGCCCGGGTTCACGACCTGGATCTGGCGGCTGGTACATCCTGGGCTGGACGCATACCATTTGCAAGAGCTTTGTTCGTGGTTCACCGCGGAGCACACGTGCGAGGCGAGCTTGGGGACCGCCTACTCAAGCCGGGAGATGTGTTCTTCCGAGACGGTCCAATAGACATGAAGCTGGAAGTGCTGGGAAAGCGCCGCGATGTGGCCATTTGGGTCGTGGAACTTCTGTACTGATGTGCCATGGAAGTATACAAGCAAGAAATCGCGGTGCGCCTATAGAGAGAACCACTTCCCAGATCGTACCAGTGGACACTTCAGCCACCTGTGACCTTGAATAGTCAAGACTTGACATGCCGTTGCAGTGTCGAATCAGATCGCAAAGACACGCAGGTCTACAAATCGTCGAGTAAAAGCATTGCTGGGCGGAGGCCGATCGTAAGACTCCAAGCGTTTTGTACGTAGATCTGCTTGAGTTGCCAGGTATCCGCCTGCCATCGGAGTTTGCCATGAGTGCCTACACTAGCACGAAGTGCGCCGCACTTAGGCAAAGCATGGACAGGATTGCTCGGATGACCGTTGAAGCTGAGACACGTCCACCTGCGTATTACGGCCACGGTGTGCCGGAGTGGTTAGGCGGTGGAGCACAAGGCGGTCAGCTGCAGGTGTGGGAGGCTGGATGCGCCAGTGCAGATTGCCAGCACGGCCAGCACATCATGTCTGTGGTGTTTGCAGCAGGCCACATCCAACAACGGTGGCTGCAGCCGGGCTCTCAAAGAGGATGTGCTGAGAAGCTACGGAGCAGACCAAGCGCAATTGCGGCATGAGGTGCAAGCACCAGCAGCACCATGACCATCCTGTCCAGAACAACAACTTCTCCCAGCTCGCCGCCAGTGCAGTTCAAAGCTTAGACGTGAAATGCATTTCCCAGCTTGGCTCACACAGGCCAGGTCTTCTTTGTGTATTCTTCTCGCAGCCGTGAGACAGGTCACCGCATTTGCGCGACTTCCCAAGTGACCAGGCCGCTGCATGCATGTGGCGTATGTGGCTTGTTCGGGTGGCACTGCTGCACGGCAATACCGCAGTTCGTAACTTGCTCTATGTTGCTCTCAAGCAGCACTGAAAACCCAGCAAATCTGAACAAGCGTGCATCATGCACAACCGGCCTCGATTCACTGACGCAGTAAGCACTACGCGCTCTGCCAAGAATACGGGTGTGTTCTGGTTTGACGATAGGAACGATGCCGCTGCCTCAGGCCAAAGAGATAGAATCCTATCGGCCCAAATTCCAGATGAGACCAGTGTGAAAGGCATGCTACAAAAGTAACACTTCCGCCGGTCAGGCAGGTCCCCGACAAATACCGACCAGACCGTGGCATGTATCCCTCCCTCCCTCTCCATCCCTCGCTCCCTCCCTCCCTCCCTGCCTCCCTCCCTGGAGAGCTCTAGCAACTTCGCAGAGAAAGATAGGCATCGGAATGCCGACTACTCGAAATGGCTATAAACAGGATGAAGCGAATCTGCTGCTGCAGACTTTGGGGCGCTTTTTCTTGTTGAAGCGTGCGCACACACGCACACACGCACAAGGAAAGCACACGTTGCGACAGCCTTGTGGAACAAGCGAGTGAAGGTGAAACCGGTAGGATACCTGCCGGGATCCGAGCATTGTTGCCGCCTGGCGCTCGCCGCAGGAGTTTCTGGAGGGCGGTGTCGAGCTGTCCCCCACAAAGGCAAGCCGGAAGCATTTTGTCAGCTTGCATCTTATGCATTGCAAGGCTGACTCCACTGAAGATTTCCTGCCGCTTTCCACGCAACCACTCGCCGCGCTGGGTGCTGAGATTCTGCATGCAGCAGCTGTGGCAAAACAAAGCGCTGCAACAAAGCATAGGCTGGACACGGATGCTGCCTTGCAGCATTTCTGGCCTTCAGATTTGGTCTCGTCAGCGTGCTCAGATCACGACTAACATGGTTTCAAGAGAAATGCATGCTGCATGCCCTGCCCCTAGGAAGGCACATGCTTGCACATTTTGTATGTGGCTCAGGCCTAAGGCACTTTTCCTGGATTACGTAACTGCCTCGGCTTTTTCCTTTCATCACTGACACTCGCTGTCAATAGTATGGTCCAAGCTCAGGACGGAACTTTGCGTGAGTTCGAGAGCAGCCCGGAGCTTGCAGCGACTTGGACAAACCTGAGCTTCAAGTCTGTACGGCTAAGCTCTAAAGCCACACAGCCTAAATTTAAAGTGTTTGGAAGCTGGCTCCTTTCTTGTGTCCACGAACTCTTGGATGTCCGGCCGGCACCTGTGATGTCAAGCAGATGGCTGCCATGAGGTCCCAACATCGGAGTTGATGAGCTTGCTGCAGGCATGACGGCATACCTGACCCAAGATGTTGCCCAGAGTAACGATCAAAAACTGGACCGTGGTTCACGTCGATGAGATATGACCAGTGGCGGATGTCCACACACGTGCAGCGGGAACGGAGCGCCTGAATGCTTCCTTGTGATCATCAGGCACTCAACGAACGTCCGGACTTGAGGCCAGACGAGGGACACAAGAAGGATTCCGAGGGCTGCCCATTTGTGCACCTTTCTGATTTCGGTGGCCCACCAGACAACGACTTCTCAACATCGTTTGTTAGCCTTTAAGGTCCTAAAAACCTGATGTCGAGAGCAATGAATGAAGAGTGCGTACACGATGTATGGTGCCCATGCCGAGCACGGTCTGTTTGATGACCTGGGAGTCAGAGAACTGCAGGCTGTCGTCCTACTGCCAAGCATCAGGAGGATCAGTGCCGAAACTATGGCCGTCACAGGTACAACAAGCAGATCGGTCGGAGCCGAAAGCAAATCTAAACAGATCAAAACCGCTTAAAATGCCTTCATGCCCATCCGGAAGGCTTTGTGGCAAGGGATCTTCGATTCGGCGGAAGCTCTAGAGTCCCGTTCATGGCAGGCCACACATCATCAGCGGCCGCAGCTCCGAATTCCTGGAAGCTCATTTCGGAAGCCCCGGGCTCAATCTCCACAAAGTGCCAGAGCATCCGCACCTGTCGACGGATGCCGGTCTTTAATCGCACATTGGCAGGGCAAAGGAAGCGGCAGGCGAACTGTAATCAGCAGCCGTTGAAGCACAGTCAGAAAGGATGCGGATTGTTTACGCCTTGTGCACTGCATGCAAAGACAGCCCCTCCCAAGGTCTGAACGCCTTCACTTTGATCGCCGAGCACGGGTACCATATCTCACCACCTGTAGCAGGTTCGCATCATGCAAGTTCCGAGTATCAAGTCTTCGGGTTGAAGCGCATGCATGGAGCTGTAGAGTCACTTGAGCTTTCGGTGTCCTTGCGCATTGCCCCCGAGAAGGTGATTGCCGGACTTGGCGGCTTTGGGAACACTTTGGTGGCGTGATGCACTCAGCAGATGATTGCCGTCACCACAATTATTATATTATTATTACTATAATTAATATTATTATTAATATTATTATTATCAATATTTTTATTAATATTATTATTATTATTAATATTATTATTATTATATTATAGCCCAGCCTGCGCATCGAAGCCGGCCTTCAGGATGCGAAGCATTTCACGGAGCACAAGAATTGGAAGGCAAAGCTCCGTCGGAAGCTCAAACCGACGCAACTGTTGTCGGCTATCTTCGGCCCACAGAGCCCTTTCAGCACGGCACCCACCCAAACATGCCTAGAATCAGTCAAGGCCGGTTGCGAAGGGAAGTCATCCCACCGGTGGAAGAGTTTGCTTTTGCGGTAATTATGCGGGTTCAGGTTGTCTCAAAGCTGCTGCTGAGGTGAGGCCATGTCCCGGCTGGCCGATCAGAATCCAGGCAGCCGTTTGGAGGCCACTGGTCTCCTGCTGGTTTTTCTCTTGTGTCCGGTGGTGTCCTTGCCTGTGCTATGTAAGGAGAAGCAGTCATCTCTGGTGTGGCACTACCGACAGCTGGCAGACGAGGCGGGGGTGCTGCAGCGATGTGCACTTGATATACTTGGATATTCATCGCTGATCCGTGCCGCGCATAATTTATTGTAAGCTTCTGAGACGGGGTTTTCTGCCGCTTCACTTGCACATATGAGTCGAGGGCATCTGCTTCGAAGCAGGGGTCGAACCACAACAAGCTTCCAGGAACATAGCACTTGAAAGACATGCCGGTAACAACAGCAAGCTTCCGAGAACAAAAAAAACACCAGGTAGATAGTCACTTCAGTCGTATTGGCGCAGTCCGCAGGCTGCAGCAGATACTGCCGTGGCGAAGGCCGACACTCATGACACTGGGCAGAGGTTGTTGCACAGCCCTTGCCAAAGCAAGCGCTCGGACTACTTTTTACGGTATTCAACCAGTTTACAGCTGTCCGGTCCATCCGCTCCTCTTCAGGCATTTGAGGACCTGGAGCAGTTGTGCAAACGTGAGCGACTCCAGGAGAGCTCTCACAACCCAAGTTGAGTGCTTTTTGGGTTTTGCTTTGCCCTGCAGGACATCAACCTCACCAAGGGCCACAAGGTCTTGGAGGCCTAGCCCGGAAGCGAATTAAGCCTGTCGGAGAAGAGAGCAAAACAAGCTTCTGCTTTTCGCTCACGGAGGCGTCTTACCGGAATGTTCGGAAAGGCCTCTCCTGCCTGCACGTGGACACATGGGACGGCGGCTGCACTGATAAATGCTGAGTTTCCACCAAACAGGCTTGGTAATGAGACGGTTGTGCGAAGAGAAGGCTCTCTTTGGAGAGCTCCAGCCCCAGACAGAAAGCTCTTCTTGCGGATGGGCTGATTCACTGCTTCAACTTACTTCAATGCTGCCCCTGGCAACGAGGCCATATTCTGCCGTTCTAGCCGCAGGCGACGATGTTTCGGACGAGACTATGCCACATTCTCAGAAGCAGCACGATGGCAAATGCTGTGTGCTCAGAAGACATCAAGGTTTGAGGCAGCGCCGCGAGATTTCCTTACCATAAAGGCTCGGTCCGGGATGTTGTTTCTGCTCGAACAGGACTGAGGAAAACAGATGGAGAGCTGTGGGCTTTTCAGGGGGGATTCGACTTGTCCTTTGCAGGTCGGCGCAGGCAGCACAAGCGCCAGCTTGCGTCGGAAGCTTTGCATCTCAGGCCGTGCGGGTCTGTTGGGAAGCCTCATGGCTACAGGTGCTCAGACACCAGAGGAGCTGAGGCAATTTCTTTGGCGCCTGGTGTTCGCGCCCTGGATACTTCCAGCCGAACATGTGGCAAGAGAATGTAAGAGGGAGTATGCAGTACGTTTCCCAAGGTCCTGCAGGTGATGAGCCCTGGTCTCACGAAACTGCAGGTGATCATGGCTCGGTCCTCTTCATGGCTCGGCCCTCTCATTTCCACCCATAAGCTATTGCAGTGCGACGAATCCGACCGTTACTAAGGTTGCCAGGCATCCTCCTTGGGAGTTGATCTAGTTTTTGGCCCGAGTACATGTTTAACATATATCGGAGAGAAGCTCAGTAGAAAGCTGCTGCAGCTTCATGCCTAGAGAAAGCTTGTGTGCACACGCAGAAACCCCAATGATAGCTTTCGCCATGGAATTCTGGAGATCGCACTTGACAAGCTGCACACCTTGAAGATCATGCACTACCAATACACAGTTCCTTTTTGCTGTCCAAGACACGTGTAAATAGTTTGTCATGCATCTGGCGCTTGTCCCACCAGATGCCGATGTGCATGTGCTCGCTGACGGAGATGGCGAGAAAGCCTGATGTGCTTTGATAGCGAAGAGGACACTGAGAACACACGATGTGTGACAGAGACTTGTACTTCTCCCAAGATCCTAAGAGCATTTGGCCTTTGTATAAACAGTCAATGTTTCCTTTAGGTGACGCAAATCAGGCCGGTTTGACTCGCGCCCATCAGCGATTTTGTTTTGCTCTGTCCATAGAAGTTGGATGAATCGGACCAATGGTTGCAGGTTCAAACAGCACTTTGAAGCTTGAAAGACCCTGATCCTGATCTGACATGGCACTCAGCACTTGCATGGCTGGCTGAATCAAGTGCTGTCTGAATCTGGCTCCACTTTACTGCTCAATACCTTCCAACACAGTATTTGGAAGCCACAAGGTCAGCCTGTTCCAGAGACCTCAGCCACTGCGATATACTGCGATACAGGAATCGTAGCAGAAAAACTTGGTCAGAGTGAATGCACCAGGAGTTTGCAAGAGTGTTCAGGGCTTGGTTACACAAAATTTGTGAACTTGCAATTGTCTCTTTCATTTCTTGACTTCCTGACTTTGGCTCGAGCTGCAGGGGGCTTCCGATGTCTGAGATGGTTATGCTAGGAAGAAGGGGAGGTCTTCGAGTTGAAGTAGGTACGGGAGGTACTCCCAGAGTGTGAGTGTCGAAAGACGGCGCAGAGATGAGGCCGACCCGGCATGATGGTTTTGAGCGCAAGAAACGGAGATGGCCAATATTTCACAGCTAGGAGTTATAGAGACCCAACCCAAAAGGTGATGTCTGTATAGCATAGTTCAGATGCCTGACCTAGCCTTAGCCATGGGCCTGGGGAGACGCGAAGGATCACAACAAGTGACTCGCAAGATGTGTAAGATGCATCAGTTTTCGAGAAGTCCCGTCTGCCGGGCAGTAGTTATCGCAGCCTGGGGCCTCCAATTTTTCGGGGGCTTCGGTGTCATGAAGCATTCTGATTGAAGGATAGAGAGGACAGAGCAGTCGATTTTGGATCTCAGGTCTTCTACGGCTGTTACGGAGCAAATCTCCAGCAGTTCAGCCTGGCATTCCATGTACTTCATCGTCGCCTAGGCCTAGGCTTGCCGGCCATGTTTGCAGCGCACGGCGCGCGCTAGACCTTTGTAGCTTCCTTCGCAGCACCTCTGAGCCTGCACGAGCTTGGCTGGCAGCCAACTGCACAGCAGGGCAGAGCCTGCTGCTTCCTTACACCATTAGGCAGACCAGCATCGATTCGTCAATTCTCATCGTGCAGTCGTGCATGTACGGAATTTCTTTATTGACGGGTAGACCGGCAGATGAGGGAGCAAGCGACGCAGCTCGTACTTTGCGACTCCCCACAGCTGCTAGCTCAGCCACGGCTGCATTGCCCGCACTGCATGAAGCAGTGGTTCTCCGATGTGAGTGTAGGAGCTGTAGGACCAGAAGCAAGCAGGCCTTTATCATGTTTTGCAGCCGCGCTGCTGCGACCGCGGACACTGCCTAGCTGGTGTATTGCGAGCGCAGCGGCTCGGACTTTTGACCGCCCGTATGCCAGTCTCAACCGTGTTGGCTCACAGGTTTCCTGCCCAGCGCTTGCATGCCAGAAGGCCTTTTCACTGCATACGAACAGCGGCAGTTGCAAGACCGACGTGTTAAAGCATACATGCGAAGCTTGCGGAGGGCCCCCCTGAGCTGGTATGCCTTTGTCGAGGTGCGGGATGTAGCGTGGTGCTTGAAGACGATTTTCGCCGTCTGTATAAGTTTTGTGTGCCTTTCTGGAAAATTCAATAGTTTTGGCAAGACTGCAAAGCTTCCCGAAAGCCGATGGGTCTCCAAGCTCGTTGTCATTTCCTTGGCTCGGCCTTCCGTGCGTCGTTGATACTCAAGAGCTTCTAAACATAGGGTGCTCGAGCCGACGCGAGGCAGGAAGAGCTCTCATTATTTTTCTCATTCGTGGGGTGCAGCCGCTGCCGGCTGCGGCTGCTCAGTTCATTCATCGTTCTAAACTGCTGAACTTGCTCCTTCCTCTGATCGTCAGATGTTTTCAAACGGTGTTGTCCAAGTCTCGGCACATCTCGGCAACTGACATACACAAGCGAGACACACTGCGATCCAAGTGCCAAAGCATCGTGACCCCAAGGGCTTAAGTGGGCAGCTTCCTGCGAGTGGAGCGAGCGCAGCGTCGACGTGCTGGATGCGTGACTGTGGCTTGAGGGGGTTGTTTCTCGATAGAGAGAAGTGCGAAGTTCTCTTCATTCATCAGGCAGTGTTGAAGCTCGACCTGGTTCTCCATCGTTGTTAGAACATCAAGGCCGCAATGCACCTCGTAGAGGCAAGATGGGCTCTGCACGTGGGGGGCCCCCTCTGCGATTCTTTCGCAGGCAGGCAGTTTGCAAGGGCCAGCTTTCGGCCGACAAGAACGTATGCTCTGCGCCTGCGACCCTCCACCGACAGACTTTCTTCATGGCCTGCAGTTACACTTTACCAACACACTTGTAGCATCGATGGACCACTGGCTTGTCGCTGGGCTGTGCGACCCTGCCCCCGGTAAGTGACGTAGCGCTCCAGCAGCCGTTGTTCACAACGCGTTGCACTGGTAAGCCTCTTCGTTTTTCCATCTGCCTTCTTTCCGTGGGACGGTCCGAGCTGACCTTGCCACCTCGTGGGTTTCGCATGCCCCTTGGGCAAGTGCATTGTTGCCTGGCTTGCCACTTTGCTCAAGTCAGACAGGTGGTGGCTTTCCTCTTGACAAGGTTCTTTCCCATAGCTGCAGCTTTGCCCCTTAGAAACGCATGTCAGCGGCAGCAACGAAGTCTTGCAAGTGCCAGCAGCTGCCAATCATAGTGACGTTTGAGCCCTCCAGCGGGCCTCGATGTTGTCAAGCATGAGCCCGCATTTGCCGCTGCAGCTGTTCGGCAACTGCCCACTCAATGTACCAAGTGGGGCTTGTATCTGCCGAGGCCTGCTTTCCCATCGGGTGGCAGATTGTCGCGAGATGTTGCCTGAACATGACAACAGGAATTTAGCGGGTCTTTTTAGAGTGCTGCAGCAGTGGCGCTTGCTTTGGGTAGGGTCAGAAAAGCAAGGTGTAACAACGGGGAAATTCGCGCCGTTGTATTTGTCCGACCAGCACATGGCTCCCAGACACGACTACGAGTGCTCGCGGCTGCTTGGCCTGTAGAGTACAGTCTGGAGCGTGCTATGCACCTGTTGCGTGCATGGGCAGAGAGCGGAAGGTGGAGAGTCGAGAAGCCGACCGGAGCAGTTCCGAGCCGTTTCGCCCGGTATGCACAGGAAGTCATCAAAAGATGGCGAACGCCAGGTGAATTGCGATGAACGGCCGGCTCCCAGACAGCGCCGACGGCTGCTCTCCAGAAGCAGCAGTTTAGCAATTCCGGCCTGTCTTGCCCGCAGTGCATTACAGGGAGTCGTCAAGTCGCAATCGTGGCATTGATGGGAAAAGCCCAGAGGCGATAAGTTTCCAGCAGTCGGAGCATGTCGTCGATGCACAGAGTCCCGAGTCTCTTGGCACGAAGGTGAGGAAGGTGAGGAAGGCGAAGGAGGCGAAGGAGAAGAAGCGGTAGGCGGTCAGGGGCCGCGGCCGAGCCGCAGACAGGTCGCCTCTTGGCTTCAGGCTGTCAGGGGGGGTTATCACCGGGTTCGGGTCGGATGCTGTGAGCTGATTCTTCGTTCGGGGGAAACTGGACCAAGTGATGCGAAGGTCGCTTGCTCGCAACTATCAAGCCATTCGGGCTCCACCGCCTGGCTCTTAAGACCAAGCGAAACGGAAAAGACTGTCACTGCGCCCTACTCACATGTACAGGGCCGCACCGAGTTTTCCGGGTAGCGGGGTTCGAAGTAAATTTTCGCAGCTGTTAATGTACATTGCAGCCCCCCGACCGGCGCTGTAGGGGCAGGGTCAATTTGCATTTGACGGGCCTTGGACTGCCCTGAAGGATCTCAAGACTGCGAAAAGCCCTGCCCTCTTGGCCCCATGACTCCAGGGGGCCCTACAGATTGGGGTTTGTGGCTCAACAAGGTCCAGGGTTCAAAGTTTTGCCTGTGGCTTTCAAAGGGTTCGTTGGCTTTTATGAGCGAGAATCTCGAAGGAAGTTTCGGAGTTCTTGGTATCATCGAAAACATGCAGAATGAATGTTTGAGATGGAGTGAAACACACTTAACTTTGTCCCGAAAACCAAAACCTAAACTGAAACCCTAAAGTCTAGAGCCTGGCGGTCTAACATGGTAAGAGGGGCTGTTCCTGCGTTCTTGGTGAGGAGCTGAGCTTCAGTCAGCACAAGACCATACCCCTTACTTTTGCCATAAACCCCATTACGGCAAAATGAGTTAAGCTCCGTTCTGTGCCTTAGAAAGCAACCAAACTCATCCCGAGTACAGCGGAGGATAAGAATCCTGGGATCAGAGTATCCTATACGTCAGTGGTCCAAATGGAGTGCGCACAAGATGGCTCGTAGTTTTTACATCCCCAGTATGATCCTTTTTGCTCTCTTAGTCCAGCTGTTGAGCAAGGGGCAAAGGAATGGCCCGGCCAGCATACCATGCCGCAGCTCCTGACTGACAGCACCTTGTCCCAAGCTGTCGGGTCTGCGTTCAGCAATGAAATGCCGTGAGGAGGAGCGGCAGCTGGGTCTGCTGTTTCTGCTACGGTCTAAGCTTGGCAGAGAGCCCTGCTGCAGACTGGTCGCCGCACCGCAATTGTGTGACGTTCTGCATGTCACAGATTTTTTGAGATTCCAGCTTGCTCTGCGCTTCCTTTACTGAGTTGCATCTCCCGGTACTTTTGTGGCAGCAGTGTGTGCATCTGGGCCAGAAGCAACGTTTAGTTGCATCACATGCTGTGATGTTCGCTCATGTGGGACAAGAGCCTTCGGATCAAGCGCTCGCGCGCCAGCTTCAAACGCACTGCCTGCCAGCATACCAGCCTCCATCGCACTTCCATGCCCGGGAATGGTGCAACCAAGACAAAAGCATTCATGGGATGCCAGTGGCTCGGTGCAAGGCGAGCATTGGCACAAACCAGGCTGTTGCACAGGTTCAGGAAAATACCTGAGCTGGGTCAAACACGTAATGCTGGTTTGATCACTACTGGATGTGCCCTCGGAAAAATCCCTGTTGAACGAGAAGCTAGAATTCCCGATTTGCTTTGATTGAGGTGTGTGTGCCAAAGCTCAGATCAAAGCGGACTGCACATCATAATTCTTTTTTCGGACATAGCGTGCTCAAGTCAGGAGCAAGCACCCTGCAGCGCCAGAGGATTGCATGCAGCGCCGTTAAGAAGGAGTTCACGGGACGGGAAGGGTCTGAAAGGATACTTTAATTGCCGGTAGTGAAGATAGCATGTTGTGGGGCCCTGTCAAGGCTTCGTCTTGAAGCGATGCTACTGCGCCCAGGTACAGGCTAGCCCTGTTCTGCGATCCTGGGAGCTTGTATGCGTTGCATGCGCGAATCAGGCGGGCCCGGGGCAAAATTGAAAAGAAGCCTAGAACGGCTAGAGGCTTGCATGCAGCGCCGTTAAGAAGGAGGTCACGGGATAGGAAAAATACCTCTCACTCCAAGCAGGATTTTATAGGATGTTCCCTGAAGCGAAGAGATCATGTTGTGGGGCCCTATCTGACCTGCAAACAGCGACAGATTCTGCATGCGCGAATCAGGCGGGCCCGGGACAAAATTGAAAAGAAGCCTAGAACGCCTCTGCAGCGCCAGAGGATTGCGTGCAGCGCCGTTAAGAAGGAGTTCACGGGACAGGAAATTTTCTGAAAGGATACTTCTCCTTCCAAGCAGGATTTTAACTACCAGTAGTGAAGATATCATGTTGTCGGGCCCTGTCTAGGCTTGGTCCTGAAGCGATGCTGTTCTGCCCAAGTACAGGCTGGCCCTAGGTTGGGGCACATCTGACCTGTAAGCAGTGCTGGAGTCTGTGAGCCTGGGAGCTTGTACGCAGTGTGCGTGCTAGTCAGGCGGGCCGGGGCAGGAGGCAGCAAAGAAACATCGCATGCGGTGCCCTCGAGCAAAGAGTTTCAGGGATGGCCAGGCAACCCAATCCATCGCCGAACACGACGGGATTTGTATGACCCCCGACTTGCGGCACCTTCTCGAAAGCCTCGAGATCTTCTGTGTTCAAGAACCTCCGTTGACAAGCGGCTTAGTCTGCTGCTTGTGCTAGTCTCCAGAACAGAGCCCTGCTACGCAGAACTTCGGCGGCAGGTACAAGCAGCAAGTGCCCAAAAGACATTCCGGAAGCCAACGTCCAAGAATGTCCAAGACTGGCAGGCTCCGCCTTGCCAAAGTGATTTATAGCCTTGCACAGACGATGGTGTCGCTCATTGTCAAAGTGTCATTTTGTCTGTTGCCTGAGACACTGGGCACTCAGATGCTGTGCGCCGTGAGCTGTTCAGACACGTCGCTTTTGTGCCAAAGATTCACGGTTTGGCGGCAGTCGAATGTATCAGCGAACACGCTGTCCATTGAACTTGTGAGTTGTACTGTCCCACTAGCAGCACCTTCTCCGAAGTTTCGGGGTCTTCTGCGTTCAGCAATGAAAGCTCAGGGGGAGCCGTGGCACCAGGGTCTGCTGTTTCTGCTACTGTCCAAGCCCTACTGCAGAATGGTCGGGGACTAGGTGGTCGTATCAGATTCAAGCTTGCCCTACGCTTTATCTTCTGAGCTGACTCGGTTGGTGCTTTTGCGGAGGGAGTCGTTGGACCAAGTGCAAAATCCTGTCTCGGCTGCATCACAAGCTCGCCAGTACGTGCTCGTTGTGGCAGCAGGATGCAGCAGGATCGATATCGAGGTGAAGCCGTGACTTTCGCTCATGTGACTCATGTGGGCCATGAACTTTCTGATCAGCCCCTTGTGCGCGAGCTTCGGTCACAGCCACATTGGCTCTCTGATTGCCTGTCACGGTGCGACTAGTTTTCTTGGCACTTCCAGGCAAGGGAAGAGCAGGAAGTGTACGACGACAGAGAGCATGCATGCACAGCCCCGTAAAGGCCTCTTCGAGCTTATCTGCCATGGATGGCGCGTGAGCGAAGGAGCGACATTTGAGCTCGATTCCCAGAGATCTTAGCATCTTGGACAAAGGGCAGACCGGTGAGAACAGAGACTGCCTCGGTCCAAACGAAATGGTCATGCAGCGCCTGCAAGGGATAGCAAAGAGGGGAGAAAGGGGGCTTTGGCCGGTACCCTGTCCCTTTCTTCGCGGACGCGGACGCGGTTTTTGGGTGCACTGCTGAAGTTCTTCTTACCGCTGTGAGTACAGGAATTCGCCCAGAAGGAACGGAGTAGCAGCTTCGAGGGTCGGCGTTTGAGTGGGAGCAAATAAAACCGCACTCGTCTGCCTGTTCTGCAGAAGCACTCAAAGAGCTGTCAGTGCGGATTGTGGTGCCCTTGGCTTTTCGGACTCAGGAGCGGGAATTCCACCAATCCCAACGAGCAAGGACTGCAACTTAAGACGTTGACGCGTCCACCCCCCCGCTTAACAAATGTAGGAGTGGTGGCGGGGCGCATAATTGTAGGACATGTTTTCCTACAATTGCCACTGTCCGTGTCCAGCGGAAATAAGCAGTGGCATGCGTGGCTTGCCTTGCACGAGGTAGCTGCAAAACTTGGACCCAGACGCGGGATCCTACAATTTACACATTCGCATCCGTGGGGGAGCGAAAATTGTAATCTACATTTTCTCCCCCCTCCCCTCCTAAGCACGGGGGCCTGACGCGTCTAAGATTACGGGCTCTTCGCTTCTGAAGGCGAAGCAGATCTTTCCTGGGACCCCACTTCTAAGAAGGAATCGCCCATCATTGTTTGCCGGTAGGAGAAACATAGCCACAACGCAGCAAACCCCTTTCTCGTGTTTGCTTTGGCCTCTAGGCCTACTGGCCGTGCCTGCCACTCCGTAGTCCTCCAGGCATCACGGCGCAGATGCATGCCTCATCGGGAAATCTTGAGGCCAATTGCTTTTTGGTCCCTCTTCAAAGCTTGCAGCTGCAGTCGTCTGCAAACTGCAGCCGTCAAGGCATGTCCAGAATGTGTTCATGCGGTTTTGACAAGGAAACCTTCTTTGCACCATCGCCCGAAACTCTCCCGATACTGTGTACCAGGGCAGGCAAGTGTGGTTGGCCTTCAACAAGGACTGTTCGTGGTCTCCTCAGAGTCCACCAGCAAAACTCCATGGCAGAGCACCACACCTTGCGACACGATGCATCATTGCCCGTGTTCGTCTGAGCATGCTGTGACTTCTACACGACCAAGCTTGTTTTTGCTAGCGACTGGATACCTGTCATGCTGCCTTCTCGCGCAACGTTGTGCTTGCCTCGGTTGCTCTGGAATTCCGCTCTGGGAGCAGGTCCGAAAGTCCACCCCTCAAATAGAGCGGGTGGCAGACGGTCTCCACATGCCGTTGCTACCTTGCAGAGCGTGCTCGAGCCCAAAGAGAGCGATGATTGGGCAGAAAACTGTTGCGGAGTCGGAACGGCGGCAGTTTGTGAAGTCAGGCGGGAAAGGCGCTCTCCAAGGTTGCGACGAGCCGCTCCAGTGGACACATCCAACACTTCGGCCCCTCGGGCCCTCCTCGAAGTGCTCGTCCAAAGCTCGAAGACGGTGAGGCCCCCTGCGGGCTGCTCCCTGCGTGTCCCTGCGGTTCGCTGCTCATGCGCGCATTCAGCGTTGTGTCTCTACTGTCGCAAGCGGAGATGTTCTGCATCAGCGGTGCACCCACGTGAGACTCGCCAAAGTCAACTTTCGCAGCAGGCAAACCCCCCTGCTATTCGGCATATTCTGAAAACCTGGTCAGATTTCCAAAGGTCTTTCAGGAAGAGGAATTCGTAAGTCACGAAAGCTAGCCTTTGCCAGCTTCACATTGTGACCGATTGGGCCGAAGATCGACGCATGCAGGCGGCAACACATTATTTTCATGTCCATGGGCAGAGAAGCTCAGGGCTGCCAATAGGGTCTGAAGGAAGTTTCCTTTTTCCATGTGTGCCATGTGTTCCACGTGCTCCATGAGTCGGGAAATGGGGTCCGGGCCTGCCGGGCCTACCGTCTCACCTGCTGGGAGTCAGGTCATGGCTTTTATTCTGATGCTTTGACATTGTGAGATCTTCTTTCTCAAGGGGGAAAGCAGCCTTGAACCGCGGCCGGTATCCTCGTCTGCCCCGGAACACCGTGTCCTCATCTCGCTAAGTTTTGTTCCGGCTCCTCCCCAACTAAGACTGTGGACGAAGCCCGTCTCGGATGCCCCGCTGCCCCACAGGAATCTGGACCTCTCGCGGCCGAGGGCTACGATGGCTCACCGTTTCCTCGAGCGCCCCGCAACGAGGCCCCTGGACTCTGACAGCGACCTGGGCTCCACGGAGCTCGGCGACGCCCTGCGCAGCGACGGCCTCGACCCGCCCCGGACGTTTCTGCCTTGATCCGATCTGTTTAGTTTCTCCGGCTCTGTCCATGCCACGGCAAAGCCACCGATGCTGATGGGCTCGGAGCTCCCCTTGCCGTGTCTCCAACTTCCTGAAGCTGGCAGAAGGAGGAGGGCGAGCAGGAACAGATGCAGCTCACACATGCAGAAGGTCCCGCAGGATGATTCCTTCAAACTCCAGATGACCGGTGTAACTCTGCACAGGCTCTTTGCGGAAGCCTAGCCGAGGCATCCGACCTGGCTGAAACACGCCAGACCATGTCCACCGAAATCCCATCGCCGCGAGCGTGCATCATACCAGTTGGGCTTCTGCTGGTTGGCCCAGATATGCTGATCAGTTGTCTGCCTTCGATAGGGCCCCAGGGATCCCCAGCCGTGAGAATCCGTGAGACAGTGCACAATAACCTCAAAAGCCATGTCGTGCACTGCCTTGTTTCCCAACCTTTCGATAGGCCTCCATGGAGTTGTTTCGCCATGCCCATGCCGACACTGGCGACTCGCGTGTAGCCATCTCGTGGTGAAGTAAGTCAAGCAACAGGGTGCCTGTGCCCTGACGTAGCAGTGTCATGTGGCTGCCGATTCCTTGCATCCGTTTCAACTCACAACCCACTGCTGTGACGGAAGACGGGAGCTTCAGTGACCGAATTGCCGACTCGGAAATGCCGCCAGAAGCGGTGACGGGCAGGTTCGCAGCTGCTTAGCTGAGACTTCCGTGAGCATGTGAAGTAAGGCAAGCAGAGTGTGGAGCTAGTGTGGGTGCTGCCCTGAAGTGATGCCCTCCAGTGCCTTCACGTGCAGTCCAGCGGCTTCAGGCAGTGCTGACGAGAGGTATTATGCAGATTCCTTGCATCCGTCTTCACAACTCACTGATCTAACGGAAGACGGCACCTTCAGAGACTGGGAGATGTCACCAGAGCCATGACATGACAGGCAGGTTTGTTCAATTTCCGTGAGCATGCAACGCGTGGGCACGATCATGTATCGATGGAGGATATCCTGTATCTTTGTTCCTTGAGAAGTGGTTGAAGCACTTCTATGGGCAGGCTTAGCATCCCTCGCACCGGTCTACTCGGTCAATCCATCCAAGTTTGCCAGGCTTTCGCTCGATGCTGCTGTCGCGGCCACATGCCAGAGACTTCTGCTCTCCAAACCTGGACCTCTCGCCTGTCGTCTGTCGGCTGCGTTTCAGGTGACGCCTTGCACGCCTCCGCAGCCTCGGTAAGATGCATAGACGCAGTGAAAAGTCCTCGATGTCGGATGAGGAAAGAACTCTAAGTCGGAAGTGGCGACACTGCCAACCTGTTCCTCGACCTAGGCAAGTACGCACTGAGTTCCGGACCCCCAAGGTTGACGCAGCTCTGGTTGAAAGCCACACGCCGAAGTCGTACATTGCCAGGGTATTCTGACTGGCAAACCTATTAGTCTGGCACGAAGGCACCTCCCAAATCCAGAAAGAAATGGCGAGAGCAAGAAGAGCGGCTTTCTTGGTGGCACCCGCACGTTTGAATCTCCAGCTTGCAGAGGCTGGGCAAACCAGGGGGCTCGCAACAAGTTGCTGCTCACATCTGTTGGCATCCGCTGAGCCGTATAATTCGGCCCGGATATCCCTTTCCAAATCAGAACGCGGAGCTTTGCCCCACTTTTCGGTAGCATCGCGCGGCAGGAACTCAAGACTTATGACATTGAAGACGGATTGGGCGTAGGGGTGAATTGCAAAGCAAAACCACGCGAACTGACTATGTTCTCCTGAGACGGGCATAGCCAACCGAATGCAGCAAAGAGTCACTCCATCTCGATTGGCAGCATGTGCACATGCTTCCAGAGTCTAGTAGAGTCCACCGCAACTGGCGGCCTGGGCGAGAAGCTCAGCGTCGCAGATATGGGAGCAGTTGGAGGAATCAGCCTTGGGCCCACTGTCTGGTAACTGCACCGCTGTGGCTCCTGATCAGGAGCACTGACTGGACAAGCCTGTTCTCAGGGCTCGGCAGACTTCGGAAAGCGCTGTGCTGCAGGGCGTAGGGTTCATGCAGAGTGATCTGAAGCTGGCTGCACCAAAGGCTGGGGACGATGCAGCAGGACCCTGGTTGGCCGGAGCCGTCAGTCCTGTGGCCAGGAGCACGGCGTGATACCACTCCCTGACAGGGGTAGCCTGCCGGGACCAGTGCGTGCCGGGATACCTTTCGCATGGGTCCAGCCTCAGCCTGTCTCTTGGGGGCACTTGGAGGGTGCCTCAGGAAAACCCTGCGGCCGACTTACTAAAAGCATGAACGATGAAAGCCGACGATGCTGTGTTCCGTCTGGAGTTGCATCAGTTCTAAGTGCTTTGACAGGTTTGTCACGGTTTGGCTTGACAGCCTCGGCGCTGCAGACAAGGCCAACATCATGAGCATCAGGTGAGCATTCTGAATTCCCGGCTGCAATAGAGTGCTGTCTGTGCAAAGCCAGAATAGACGTAGAACAAGCCAGACCTGTTTGCTCTTCTACCTTTGGGTCTCAATATTGTTGTTTGAAGTTGGACATCAGGCTAGATAAGCTTCAACCCACCTGCCGCGATGCAGGGTAAATCCTCGTTTCCTGGTTTGCCCGTGATTGTCGGCGCTCCATGTGCCAAGCCTGGCCTAGATGCTTTGCCACCTTGTGGTCCTTGAGCCTCGCGTCAGTTGCTAAAACAATGGGCCGAAAAGGCCGTCAAGTTGGGGACCGATACCGCCCTGCGCATCTGCACAGACAAGTTGCGAACAATCCCAGTCCTAGTCCTAGGTCCTAGCATCTTTTTAAAACATCTTCTGTTTCCCTCGCCGCCGGACGAAGTGCGAAGTCTCTTTGTTGATGTGATGCTATACTGCCACGGCTGCTGCTGCTGCTGCTACGGTGTCGGAGTACAAGGGCTTCAACCCCCTAGACGCATCCCAATCGTGAAGTCCCCGCTCCTGTTTACAGCACACGGGAGCGCGAGCTCCCGCGTTGGGGTCTCTAGGTAGTTAGGAATAGCAACCGCGGAATCTGAACATGCATCAGATCCTGACCTGTATCCTGATAGACAAGATGCTGGCCTATGCACTTTCTGTGTCGGTGCTGGGACACAAACGGGTTTTTTGGGGGAGGTCTGCAGCTGCACCAGGGGCCTCCAGCCACCAGACTGGCTCAGAGGTCCCTGCCGAGTTCCTTGCTTTCAGGAGCATTAATGCAATACTTGCCCCCCCATGCGCAGCACGCTTGAGATGACTGTGCTGATCCCACCAAATAGACCGAGCGTCGGCCAGCAGGTTAGATTTACAAAAGGAGGGGATCGCTGTAACTGTGGACCGTGCCAGCGCTGTGTGATGCCCCTCCCTTGCAAGTTCAGCCTGTTGGGGCTGCCTGCCAGGATAGATTTCGCGCGGGTCTAGAATGTATCTTGAACGGACTTGGGTCATCAACATGAGCGGCCGGCTCCTGCGCTGGCCGGCCTTTCCAGCGCTTCCATACCAGAATTCAGCCTGCGCCTCGGCACAGGTCGCACGTGGCAACGGCGTAGCGGTTGCAGGGCCTGCTTCGCCGGAAAGGCACAGCTGGTGACCTGCCTTTCCCGGAACTCTGCATCGGGCGCATCGTTTTCTTAAGCCCCCCGCTCTTTTTTTAACACCCCCTCTTCCGCTCTCCTGTGACCCCCCCTTGCAGGCTTCGTCTAGCATTCGTGTCTCACCCCCTCCCAGCTTCCTAACCGCCCGCGTCGTATTCTTTACCACCTCCCTCCATTACCGTTTTGTCCTTAACACCCCCCCGTTGTTCTGTGACCCCCACCCCTGTGGCCGAACCCAGTCGCTGCTCGGGCTCTTGCGAAACTCCAGGACTTCCCAGTTGGCTTCCTTCGCAAGCCCTGTAATGCGAGTTTCCAAGACTCCAAACAAGATCAGAAGCAGCTTCAGAGGCTCCTGAGCAGTTCAGAGCTGTCTATCAGATGGAGCGCCAGCAAAGCCAAGGATTGCGGAGCGTTCCTTGAGCACAAGGCTTTGCGAGGGATGATGCAAACTTCTCTGCTTCCGCTGACAGGGGCATCCAGGCGCCAGGCCTGTGGCACCTTTGAATAAAGACCTCCTAAACTTGCACCCGCATTGTCACAATTGCGGGAGCAGTCCTGCCCACTGACCCTTGAGCGGCCTCTCAGCGTAGCAGGCATGTAGGGATGCTGCTGCTACTCCGTTTCGCATTGAGGTGGGGCTAGGGCGGCTAGGGCTTGTGACAGATCTCGCGATGCCACGCACGCCGTTTGCATCGATGCGCATGTCGGTGTCGAGATGCACATCAGCCGCTTGTCCCGCACGCGGGTCTCTAGGTCTGCAGGCCACAAAGAAGATGGGGTTATCATGCTCTCCAGTGCAATACCGTGCGCAGGTGTTGGAATGCTGACACTCGTGTTCTAAGTGTTGACAAGGAGCCGCTGTAGTTTGCATTCCTCCCAAAGGCTTGTGATTTTGACCGCGATGTCGTCCTCGCACTCAGGACCACCGCCACGAGAGGCAGAGTCAGGTTTGGCCCGGCATGGACGGGGACTTGGCAGCATGCGCAGCTGCCGTGCTGGCAAAGCGGGCATTGTCAGCATGGTGAAAAGCCGTATCGTGGCAGTTCCCGTGAGAGGATCTGGAATCGTAGGCTGTGCTGGTCGGAGGGTCTGGTGCCGATATTGCCAGCAGCGACTTCTTTGTTTGTAAATGATGGGGAGCCCTTGAGAGCGATTTCCAGTGGCTCCGAAGCCACGTTGAAGAAGTTTGTCGGTTGCCGCTTGCGTTCGGCGGCCAGTGCTGTGTCTCCCTTCGCAGCGGCCTTGGTGCTGTGACGGCCTGCGCGGTGCTCATTTAATTTCAGCCGAGTCCAGCCATACTAGAGGGTATCCCAGCTTGAAAAGCAGGAACGCGTTTGCCTGCACACCAACTACCCTTTGCACATAGGGCAGTGCATAAGTCAAAATCGAACAGATTCGCACAATCCGGGAGAGCGGGCTTGTTCCGTCAAAGTCACGACCCGGTGCCATCGTTAGATGCTGGTCCAAGCCTGGTCTTGGTTGTGAGCTTTCTCGGGTTTCTCCACACCTTTGCCAGTGAAGGTTACCAACCCAGCCGCCATCATGGCTGCTTCGTGGCCTGTGAATCGCAGCACCTAGCAGGTCACTGACGCCATCGAAGATTCCGCTTCCCGAATGCAGCTGCTCACGCAGGCGCACCACAGCAACTTACGCATGCTCTCTGCATCTGGGCTACAAGGCCCTCTAGAAGCCTTATTGTGCTTTCTGAGCTCCGAATCCGCCGCAGGTTGGTGCCTCCTGGCACGCGCGCGACGCAGCACCAGGCCGCGGATCCTTCAACGACTTCCCCCCATAACGCGCGCATCGGCCACTGCGGCGCATCTGCTGAGAGGTTGGAGCCTCGAGGCTTCGGTGGCGTGGCCCTGGCCCTGGCCCTGGCTGGCAAGGTCCATCCAAAAGCTTCTCGCTTGCCTTTGCTGACCGAACGCCGGCAGGGTCGGGCGGAGCATGCGGAGCCATGCCAGCAGTGGTCACGCAGGGCGTTTTTCACATAAGCCCCGTGCAAGTGCGACCTCTGCTGGACCCGGCGTCAGGGTGAGCGAACGTGCGCGAGGGCGTGCGCAATCGAATTGAAGCTGCTTTGCAAGCAGGCTTGATCTTCCTTCTCCAAGCTCGCGCCTCGCTTTGCGACCTGCATGTTTTTCGGAAGGCCTCCATGCAAGGCAGCTGGAAGTGGCGATGCCGGTGGGAACGGTCCTCTGTGCTGACCCTTCAGCAGCCTCTCAGCGTGGCTGGCATGTAGACATGCTGCTGCTAATCCGTTTCGCATTGAGCTAGGGCTTGCGACAGATCTCGGGATGCCATGCACGCCGTGTGCGCTGCACATGTCGGTGTCGAGATGCACATGTTTGTGCTGCCGGTCTGCTGACACTTGCTACCGAAAAGCAGATGGGTGCATCGCGCTGCGCAGTGCAACAGCATGCTCAGCTGTTGGAATGCTCACGCTCCTGTTCTGTTCGTGCTTGGGGCGCAGGCAGCGCCACAGGGTCCCCAGGAGCAGAAGAGTGCGGCTTGGGGGAGGCAAAATGTGGGTGAGCAGCCCTGGAAAAGCCAGCTGCGAAGCCAGGCCAACCCGGGGCAGCAAGCAGTGAGAAGATCCGAAATCCCAGACTGCGCTGGCCAGAAGCTCCGGCGCCAACATTGCCACCAGCATCGGCTCATTCAGTTGTAACTGATCATCTTCGTGCCTGATACCGACATCAGCTGAGGCAAGCTAGCGATTCTGGCCAGACGTGCATGATTTAGATTACAGTGTCATGCACCGTGCTGCGTTGTGACTGCAGCGCCACCGGTCACACCAGCAAGAGCGGAAGTTGCTGGCAAGGTGACATTGGTATTGTGACGGCCTCCATGTTGAGAGAATCGGGCATGCAGTGTCACAAGGGTCACCGGGGCTCCGAAGAGGCGTGCAGGGTGGGTGGGAATTTCAACCGAGTCCAGGCGTAGTGGTGGGTATCTCTTCTTGATACCTGGAAGGCGCTTGCATGCCCGTAAACCATTCGTTGCACTTGGGGCATTGTACTGTATCAGGATTCGTAAAATTCAGGAGGGCACTTGCGGTCAAAGTCCGGTATTAGCTGTGGGCTTGCTGACGTTTCTTAAATTAAAATCTTGCCGGCAAAAGTGATCCGCGTGGACTGGCCATCAGAGCTTCTTGATGGTTGCGGTAAGTTGAAGTAAGTTGTGAATATAGGTCAGTGAGGTCAACTGCCATGGATAAGACCCAAACCTGATGCCTCCGAACAATTGGAGATGCTCATGCGGGTCAGGCAGGTGCCGCGGAAATCTGGTGGTGTTGCGACTCTCAGTCTTCAGACGTCGAGCATGAAGTAGACTGAGAGTCCAAACACATTACCGCAGAGGGTCTTCATCGCAAGCTCAGCAGCTTTCCCGAGCCAGACGAGCCAAGAGAAACTCCTGACTACCACCCACACTTGCCAGCTTTGCCAATGTTGCCAGAGCTCACCCAAGCTGCAGGCATTTCGACGGGTAGGATCAGCGCTTGCCACGAATAATTACTTTGTCGACGATGATGAGGTGTTGCGTGGAGTTCAAAGTGTCCATGGCGTGGGTTCGATACAGATGCGAGCCCCACCGAGCACACTTTTTTGGACGTTGCATCCATCATGAACAGTATGACTTTCCGCAGGTTCAAGAAACAAACGCGCGGCCAGCTTCGCAAATCGCGTATCACTAGAAGGGGCCGAGAGCTGGGATGTACATAGTGCTGCTGCTGGTTTCGTGGTATCCGGTACACGGAGGGTTTGCAACAACCGTACTCGCCAGAACCCCGGAGGTGTTCGGAGAGGGTTCGCTGATTTTAACTTAAAGGGGCTTGTTCGGCGCAGGCCGGCAGCTTTTCGCCTGTCGACAGGCTGAGATCCGCTGTCTTTGGCGCTGGCACCGGCTGGCCAGTGCCGATGCTGTCCAAGATCCTGGGCATACTCGGCGGGCACGCGCTTGTGACAAATCTGCATGGCTGGAGGCACGGAAGCTGCCATGCTTCAAGACAAGGAACAATCCTGAAACGTTGGCATCGCCCAGTCTGTCGCGAGCAGCACCAGGCCGGATACCCGCTAAAACCTCAAGTTTTGTAAACGTGGACACATCAACTCTGCAGCCACTCACGAAGCTGCCTACGTCCACGTGAAGTTCTGGACGAACTCGCGTTGTTCAGCCACGGGGGCCTGACAGGCAGGGCTTTCCGATCTGGCTTATGGAGAGGGGCCTCCTAGTCTGCCTTGTGCAGCTTCGAGCTGGATTGAAGGCATGTGCTCGTGCTCTGAACAGCACGCCTCAGCGAAGCCAGCCTTTCAGGACAGTTTACCTCCTTGTGCAGGCTCACTCCGCAGCCGATGCAGCCACCGACGCGTACACTCGCAGCGAAATGTCCTTTCTCCTTCATGCTTAGGTCTTGCCTTGCCGAGTGTAGGGCTTAGCATTGAGCCCAGATAGCAGGTTGGTCCTGCGAAAGCTGCCAACGGAAGATGCGGGCATCATGTGCACAGCTGCGCCTGAAATGTGCTGGTGTGAGGCGGATTTAGCAGGAAGCTTGCTTCGGGTTTCAGTCCTCGCGTACATGTAGAGTAGAGGAAAGGGCCTGCAGATTGTCGCGAGATGTCTGGACGTGCAGAGCGAACCCAAACATGTGCAGTCAACGTTGAAAGCAAGAAGCATCGAGCGCCCCTTCCGTACCGACAGCTTGCGTTCGTGTGACTTGCCAGCGTGTGTTGCCTGTACCATGCGGCCAGAAACACCAAAGCGACTCACTGGCCACGCTGGGCTCGCATGCAGGACTTCTCTGCCAGGCAACGTCAAGCTCTTGAGTTCGTGTCAGAAGGTTCTGATACAGTAGTGGCTTGATACAGCCTCCGAAGCAGGATCTTGGTTGCAACATGATGGCGAAGCCGAGCAAGCGCCGCAGCGGTTGCAAGGACTTACCTGCTGCCACTCTCGGTGCTAAGTCTGCTAGTTGTCTCTGGCACCGGTTCTAAGCACCGTCAGCAGACCCTCATCGCTCGGCCAACTCGTCGCTATGCGCCGTCGTCAGAGCTTGATTTTAGATTTGTGAGCTCTCTCAAGGCACAGGTGGAGGAGGTCTAGAGTGGCCCGCCAGAATAATTCAGGAGCCCAGCTCCGTGACTCTGAGGGTTCCAGCCGCGTTGCCCCCGCCCTCGCACGGAAAAGGCTACGAGAGTTGCATCTGCCAGACTGTAGACTCAGCAATTCATGTAGCCGCAGCGAGCATCTTGTTCGAGAGTTGGGCGGTGGCCACGCTGTTCTGGGATGGTGGCGTGTGCAGCTCCGGGCAGTTTTATTTCAAGTTGGGAGGAGAGGGATGTAATGGTCGAATTTTGCGCAAAAGGCTGCGTCCCGGAGGACTGAAAGCAAGCCGTGAGGCCTATCAGGTACAGCGCCAGCATCACATGAGGCATGCTCTGGAAAGTCGGACTCTCGAGGCCAAGGCCAAGGGCGTCCTGTCGCTGCAGATGATCTGCTGATCAGAACGAGCATGCGACAGCCGTAGTGACATGCGTGAGCCTGACCAACTTCTCTTTTCTTGAGTCCGGCCCCTGAAGCACCCTGGCCGGAACCTCAGGCACCGCGAGGGAAGCTGCGCGGTGACTCTGCAAGCAATTGTTGAAAGGGTTCCGGCTTTGCAGGGGCATGCAAGGTGACAGAAGCTCGCGGCGGGTTCGGCCGAGAAGCTGCTGCGCATCTGACAAGGAAGAGCGCGAAGCAATTTATCTGGTCGAAACGAGGCAAGGACAGATGCAAAGTGATGCTTTTGGAACGCCTGCTGCTTTGCGTGGCAAGTTCCTCTCGGCGGCAGTGACCGGAGCCAGTGTCCGATCAGGCAACTGTCGAGAGACAGCTTTCAAGCTTTCCGGACCCGAGGTCATGTGCAATTCAGACAAGGCTCTGGTGCAACTCTGGA
>CAJNDV010016447.1:45045-65443 GCA_905221635.1 Symbiodinium sp. CCMP2456 | reverse complement strand
GATTGCAGCAGCTCAAGGAATGAAGACTGCCGACGCGTCCCGACGGGACAGTTGGGAATAAGTGAATGAGCCAGAAATGAAACTGACTCGCCATGTGCGTCAATGGCGAAAGGATCGAGGGATCAAGCTGGCAAACGCAATGCCGGTGCAACTGTCGCGCCTGACTGGCGGAAGAGTGACGCACAAGCAGTGCCGAGATGGTTCGACTGTCATTGTCAGGGATGAGAATTTCTTGAAACTGTAGAATACCAAGCCGCGTGACTCGAGGGATTGGCGAGGACGGGTGGAGTTTGGACTGACGCACAAGCCGCCAAGGCGGCACTTGGAAAGCAGTGCGCCTCGTCCGCGCGATCCACAGACTGGCAGGAAGCCTCCTGAAGAGGAGAATGCAGCTGTTGTGGAAATGGAGACGAACGCCATGAATGGAGAGACTGCTACTTCCATCCAGAAGATGCGAGCTCTCCTGTTGAAGGATTGTTGATTGGATGCTTGTGGGGCGAGCTACACAGCCACACAATGTTCTTTGATTCGAGTGACCCGGAAATGTTCAATACTGGCCACCAAAATGAATGGGCTACATAGAGATGCCCGATGGATCAGTGAAGAAATGCGAGGACCCGGTGGTCCCATTGGTCACAAGTGGACTGGATATACATTGTTTGTGCCGCTTGATCGTGAGAATGCTGAGCTGGAAACTGAGGACAGGAGCGCGTCGAAGCCGCAAATGTTGAAGGTTCCTGGAGGGCCTTCTGAGAGTGAACGACGACTGCGTGAGATGACGCACCTGCCCGACGGGGACTGGTGTGAACACTGTGTAATAAGGTCGAAAGGACGACAAAGTCATTCAGTGAAGAAGAAGAAGGATCGCCCACCAGTGATCCAGATTGAGTTTTCGTTCATGGCGACTGAGGATGACCTTCCAAAGCGGACGGTCTTGAGTGCGACTGATGTCCAGACTGGATACTCAATGGCTGTTGTCTTGCCGTCGAAGGGAAGTGTTGAGAAGTACGCAGTTGCGGAGTCGAGAAAGTTGGTGATTGTGTGTGAGACTGGCCGCACCTTTTGGGATTGTCCGATATGACAACGAGGCGCCGCTGAAGACAATGGCAGCCACACGACTTGTGCAAGACGATTGCAGGATTGTCTATGCAGGCTGCGCCCGTTGGACACTCCCAAAGTCAAGGAAGTGTTGGGAATGCTCGACGGACCTTGTGTGGTCAGCTGCGCACACTGTTGTCTCAACTTGAGGAATCGACTGCGTTGAAGTTGAGCTCGGAATCACCGATGTTCACATGAGCTGTTAAAAATGCTGAATGGCTGATCAATCGTTACATGATTGGCACTGATGGTAGGACTGCCTACAACCGTCGGTGGAATCGTGATTCCGATGGAGCATTGTGCATGCTTGGAGAGTTGATTGATGCCAAAGTGCCTGTGAATGGCGAAGTGCGTGTTCCCAGCGCTGGATCGCAATGGTTCACTGGAGTGTATCTTGGAAAGGACACTGAAGCTGATGAAGTGATTCTTGGGAGTACCAATGGTGTCTTCAAGGTCCGGACTGTGGAAGAGGAGAGCGCCTTCTCAGCAATGGAATGTGTCGACTGTCATGAAAATGGTACGCGGAGATGGAGTTGAGTCGCCTGCATTTTTAATGCCTCAAGATCTGGGAGTGAGAGGCAGAGTGAAGCCTCCTCCTGGACTGAGGAGGAACCTGACGAGAATGACGAGCTTGAAGACATGCCACCTGTGGCAAATGAAACTGTCACGGAGCAAGACCTTACGATCAATGATGGCACTAATCGGGCCCCTGTCCCGATAGATCATGAGGCACCTGGGGCGACTGAAGAAGCGCCAAGGAAGAGTGCCCGGATTGATCCGGACGCTCCCACGAGTGAGCATTCGTCGAAACAAATGAGAATATGTGCAGTGCGTCATATGATTGCTGCAGTTGTCCCTGCTTGCAAATGGGTTGCCTCGATTGTTGGAGTGAGTGAGGTGATTGGCAAAGATGGCAAGATTGATGCTGATGTGTGGTTTCGAAGTGGTTCAAGAACGCTGCCGCTCAAGATCTTGATGATCATGTTGCCGCCCTGCGTGCTCACTGCCCGCCACCCGCCCGGCCTCCACGCTGGGAATGGCCTGCTGCGTGCCCCGCCCGTTCCATTCCCACGCATCCCCGTAAGCCTTGAAATGGGAATGTATGATAGTAGGGACAAGCTACCCATATGGGCAGCTGAACGGGAGCTTCAATGCTCTGTCCGCTCTCCGCAAGACAATCAGAATGTTTGCCGCTAGAATGAGATTGCGGAGCCCTTTTGCTTCATTGTCTTCAGAAGGACAATAATGAGGCGACTCGTCGTTTCGGCCTTCGAGTGGAATGGCGAAGGTGAGAAACGGATCTGGAAGCACTGGAAGCTGCCGAATGAGTCGGTTGCTTTCATGGGCATCCTGCGAGTGCCCATGAATGACTCAATGCGTGTGCCCCCGCCCAAGGTCCTCTTGGATGAGACCATCGACTGGGGCTACCGAGCCACACTACCCGGCGCAGGACTGGTGGAGTGGCGACTGATGGGCCACAGACTAGTGCCACTGGTGCAATGCTATGGTGGTGGATTGGAGCACGACTGCTCCACGTGGGATGAGCTGTATGAGGATGAAGATGATGGCAACAAGAATGCTTGGAATGGGCCGGCGACTGGCTCTGGATCTGCAGGATCCAATGCTCGCCCAATGGTCGCAATGCCCATGACTGCCCATCTCCCAGGTCGCGATTGCGCTGCGTTCTCGCGCCGAGATTGTCCTGCGCATGAATGCCAAAGGCCTGGAGAGAGGCCTCGAGTGAATGTGGGAGTGCCTTAGCGAATGCCGCATGTTTTGGTGAAGTGAAGTTTGTTTCGAAATTTTGAACGGATTTCTTTTGCGGTCTTGCAGAGAATCAAGTTCTCGGATTCAATGTGAACCCGACTGCTCGCGATTGCTCTGTACAGTGCAAGCTGCCTCCAATGTTCAGCACAGCTCGACTGTGATCCGAAGCGAGACAAAAGTCTCGAGTGAGCCCAATGTACAATGAAGTAGTTGACGGTTCTGAAGTCAGGATCAAGCGACTGTGTTAAATGACACTATACCTGGGAGCATTTCCCAGAACATGATGCATTGTCGAACGTTACGATGCTGAATGGCATTGGCTCAAGACTGCTCAAGTACTGGTTTGGTCGCACAAAGGCATGCTTGCTTGACTGTTTGTGTTACCTGGGGAATCTGATTGATGTTGGTTGCTCGGGATTGTTAGGATCCTACCTGTGAATTTTGCACCCTCGCTCACTCACTCCGTCACTCACTCGCTCACTCACTCACTCACTCACTCACTCACTCAACGCTCTGCGCCAGGTTTCTTCGAATGTGCTTGTCTTTCTCGCAGTTCGTTGTTTGCACAAAGCAGCTCGCAGGGAATCCTGCTGCCCATGGCTGCAGAGAGCTGCACGTTGCGGGAGGACACGAACAGCTTTTATGTTCTTTGAATTGCATTCCGTTGAATGCATACTGAGTTTCCTCCTTACAGGCCGTCATCATGGGATCTGTCTTGGCCAAGGCATCTGTACCTGTCATGCACGTAAGAGCCTCAATGATGGAGCTTTGGCGTTTCCAGCGGGTCCGGTTGCGAGGAATTTTTTCACACTTGTCGTTGTCCAAGGTGGCCGCCAGCATCGTTCGCCTATGCGCACTTCATCTCATACTGCGGTTTCGATGGAAGTTCGGGTTTGTGCATGAGATTTCTTGCAACCAGCTGAGACCATGACACCGTGGTACGGGACTACAGCAATCCTGCTGGCTGCACAGCTCAACAAGAAGTACCTGGGCTGACTGGATTCATTAATTTAGAAGCTGTGGCGCAGATTTTTCGGTAATGCATTGCTGATGGTGCGTGGTCTTTAATTACAGATCAGCCAGTGGTGCAAGTGTCGTTTCTGTGAGTCCAGGAGCTCTGCATGTCTTGACTGTGCTGTCGCAGTTAGCTGGTGTGTTCATGTGGGCAAACTGCTTGGTCGAAGCTCACATCTCAACCCTGAATCCGCAATGTTCTCGTTGGTGTCTCCAGGTATGCATTGCCACTCAAGGTGATCGAGTGCTTGGTGGCCCATTTCTGTGCATTTGCTGGTGAAGACAAAGCATTGCCTTTGGCTTCTCGGCAAGGCGTTAAGTTGAGGCGGCCGTCTGCGACGAGTGTGTTTTCGTGCAGATCAGGTTTGGCATCGGGCATTGCTCATTTTTGTGCAGACTCTTGGTAGCAGAAAATTGCAGCAGCGCAATTTGCACATGGCGCACTGTGACCTGAGGAGATACAAGTTTGATCTTTCTGCAGATCAGAAAAGACGAATCAAGGAGCCAGAGCATGAATGCCCTTCTACCCATGCGTGCGTGCTGTCCGTTTGGATGTAGCCCGAAAGCCCGAAACACGTTTCGCCACACCAAACACAGCCACAATTCCAATGCTGCCTTAGTGATACTTAAGTGCTGGATCTCTGTGGAGTGCCAGATCTTTAGCAAAACTGTGTGCCTCAAGTGTGGCCCGTCTGGTGGTTTGCTTTCTTGCTTTTGGTTGGCGCTGCTGTTTTTTGGCCTTTCTTTGCTATTTTACTGCTGTTTCTAGCTTCTCGCTGGTAGCCGATGGCTTCGCGCGTATTGCTGTTCATTCTTGACCTGATTGCTGTTATTCCTTCTGTTCGCTGCTGCATTCACGTTTCCTTTTCGGATTGCCATCTGCGGCTTGGTTCATCTTGCTTTTGCTTTTTGATGTCTTGCTTTGCTGCGTCCTTCTCGACAAGACCCTTGGAGAGTTTACAGAGTTCTGTTTGCTGCTTGTTACAGCTACTTGTAGGATGGTGGGAGGCTCCAGCTCGAAGGGTCTTCTGGGGCAGCCCATGGGAGCATGCCAGTTTGGAGGCTCGTGCTTGACTTTGCGGCAAGCCATTTGAGAAATTCCATTGGCAAAGTCTCTTGTCGTGGCAAGATAGTCGGAAAATGTGACGAGCATAAGGGAAATTACAACTTGCCATATTCCGCTCTGCAGTTTGACGGAACCTGCAAGTGTTAATTTTTCTATTCTTGCCACAATGCAGAACGCTGGAAGATAGAATTCTTTTCAACCTTGGCCAGGAAACAGGACCTTGCCAGGTGTATCTCTCGATTGGCTTCCGAGTTCTCCGCTAGCAAGAGCAGACCGAGCCACACTCTTTACAAAACACAGGTGAGCCACACCTTAAGCAAAGCTCCGCCCACAGCCAACGATTTCAATGTTGGCTTGATATTTAGGCAGTGAGTTCAGTGCTGCACCTCTTTGGAAGTTTGTGAGTGATGCTGCTTGTGGTATGTGAGTGTGGTTTCTGAGGAGCTACTTCGAGTCCATTTTCATGAGTCTGCAGCATCTTCAGCACAACAGTTGCCTGTTGACTTCATCGTAACCGCTCTGGCGAGATGTCGTGTGAGGTTGGCCCAGAGATTCGGAGAGAACTGGCGGCCAAACAGGAGGAGACTGCGATGAAAGATTCCGTCTCTGTTTCATGAAGCCTGGCAGTCTTGCATGTGGATGCTGAGATGTAACCTGTGTGGGCTCCAAGCAGGGCAGGACCAGCCGTGGTGGTTGACGGAGCGATAGTCAGACGATTGTGCTAATGAGGCAGACAAACAAGCCGGAAATCAATCTCCTGCCCCTGCTCCTGCTGTGGTCGGAAGCTGTGTAGAATCCACCCGGCTCATCATCGTACCCGGCTTTTGCATGCCTTCGGGACATTTCCTAGGTTTCTCGTGAGTGTTGCCGGGTGCACTGCAGGAGATGGCTTCAGGTGACATGGAGATCGGATGAGCGAGTCCGTATCCCTCTCTGTAAGACTGTCAGGGTGCCGTTAGGGTGCCATTGGGACGCCGTGAAATGCGAAGCATTGCACGGCACTCACTACTGGCAGCATTCTGGTACGGCTTCGGCTGGAAAAATGGCAGACCTCCAGAATCTGTCTTTTGAGAGCATGTCGGTTGACTAAAAGCACAGATTTGTCTAGCATCTTCTTTATCAGAGGGTTTGTGTTGCTTCTCTGTAGTGTTGTGATTTCTCGGCTTTTTCGTTTTCTACAAGATCTTGAAAACATTGGCTTCGTGGCTCGCTCTTGATTTTTCCATGTCTCCGACGGAGTACATCTGTATCGCAGCCTTGAGTTATCCCATCGTGCTGCATGTTGGTGCCCATTGAGAGCCTGACGTTTGTTGCGTGAAGCTGCAGTTTTTTGGCCTGATAGCTCCAATGGCACATTGGACAGGGCATGGATGCCACAGCCCAAGTGTTTCAGTGGTTGAATTCAGGTGCGGGTTCAGACAGGTTCCCAGCCAATTGCATAACTTTTGTCAGGACCTTGAACGAGCTATCAGAGTAATCTTTGCGCAGGATCCGCGCCGGCCCTGGAACCTGGGTTGTTCTTGCTCCGCCATTGCATCTCACCTCTGCAATGTTGCTCAGGTCCATCACTCCTTCGGCCAGGGCCTAGAATGTTGATAGAGGCCTCGTGTAGCAAACTGTGACTGGAAGGTGCGGGAGGAGGCCACCAGATACTGCGATGGCATTAAGGCACGTGCACAGAGCCGACAACCCACACGCAAGTGAGAAATACCTTTGGAGGCGCATCCAGACTGTACCTGCCTCGGTGGCCGTGTAGAAGATTTGCAACTTCCCACCCTATGTTCAGTGTCAAGCGCAATGTGGCTACTTCTGCAGCACGCGCTAGCCTCACTCCGTCGAGTCCTAGACTCCTAGAGGTTGACATCTATGAGGTTGTCGATGCTGTTGTAACCCAAAAGCACCACGAGTGGATGTTTCTCATTGCAGGATCGCCTGAGCTTTCGAAGGACTTTGACAGGACATGACTTTTCATGCGTGGCCGGGCCACGATGGCGGCACACCAATGCTGACTCTTTTTAGCTTGCTTTTCCATGACTGAAGGGGGCGACATGTAGCGATCAAACTCAACGAAGCAATTGCAGTTCTTATATGCACTGCTTCGTTGACTTGTGCGTCTTGACACTGCTGCCAATTTCTTTTTCATCCAACTCTCAACACTACTTCACCAAGCCCCTAGCCCGTACGGCATCATCTTGCATCGCATTTGGTTTTGATTTCATTTGTAAGGTTGGATCCTGTGCTGGGAGCGGCTTGTGCAGACCGAGGTGTTAGAGGTGACAGTTGTTCTTCCCTGGTGCCTGGTAGCTATGGACACTATCAATCGTGTACAGGTCAAGTTCTGGTGCCTTCAGGCTGGAAGCTTAGACTCTTAGGCAAGTTGTATGTAATGTGAAAGCGGCGCTCCCGGGACACAAAGCAACCTCAGGTGATTCTGCAGGCGCTGTCGTCAAAGCCCAAGGCTTGCTAGGTGGGATATTGTGCTGCCTCCGTCTGAATGAGGTCGATCTCGCCAGTGGCCAGAGTGGAACTTCGAGGCAAAGTGCTCCCCGGCAGCTAGCAGCCCACCAGAAGTTTCCAGTGATCCTTGGGGTTTTCATCACTTCGCTTTGCGAGCGGCCAAGGCTTTCTTGGCTGAGGGAGGTGGCCGGCAAGAAACAAGAGGTCCAAGACACGAAAGCCTGCAGCTACGAACATGTCTGTCAAAGCTGCCCTAGGAGGTCGTGGTCAAGAACAAAGTCGCACTTGTGTATGTGGAACACTTGGCACGCGTTTCTGTGAAGCACATTGTTTCAAGCGAATACTGCCACGCCAGCAGGCAGGTCTCATCAAGTTCGATTATCCGGCACAGTGGCCCTCCGCTTGGCAGGAGCGAAGTCCGTCTGGGGGAGTTTAGATGCTTCGCAAGTCCTTTCACTTCCACAGAAGTGGCCGCTATGGTGTTTGGCCCATGGATGTCGGGGGAACCAGCTAGCTCTAGGGCCTGACTCGCAAATTCTTTGGCACGGTTGACTGGCGCAACTGACAAAACAAATTTCGCAGGAGCCTTGATCGAAAAAGACAGTCGGTGACGATGTGATTAGTATGCACTGGCAAAGTCGGCGGCGGGTAAGAAGTTGTCCGTAGATTACGTGACACCTGCTTGTGGAGCGTTTGGCTCGTGTTTCTCTCTGTTGCATGTTATGACATGCTGTGAAGCCGACAGTGCTTGAACATCTTGGCGTCGCGACGAGACTGTGTGTGCCACAGTGTAGCCTGCCCACTGGTAAATAACAGATACCAACAAGCACACTTAGGAGAGTCTTGATTGACCTGAACGAAAGCGACTCTGATGACAGGATTTGATTGGCCTGATGGACTTAGGGCCCCGAGCTTGTCTCAAGATCCGGATTCTAACTGTCAGATGCCTTTGCCTTGAGGCTTCCGTTGGTAGACTTCTTTTTGCGAGCCAGCCCCCCGGAGCCGAGAAGTAAGGCATTCGTCGTCGTGTTTCGATATCGCAAACGGAGGTGCTTGCCATCTTTGACCAAGAGGTTGTCAACGACGACGTCGCCCGAAGCAACGAGGACCGTTTGTCAAGATCTGCCATGTCGGCTCCGTGCGACATTGCAGGATCGGCAGCGTGGCCGCTAGACCCAATCTAAGTCAGTGCCTGTAGTTGATCGACCAGCACTCTCAGTGTGCTTTGACAGAGGTCATCAGATCAAACACGCGATGCGTGAGCGTGTCTTGAATGTAGATATGTGCAGGGATCCACATGTTGTGCTTGGTCTTGCATAATGCTAGGCGATGTAGTGTCGCTGGTCGAGTGCTGGTACAAGTCGTGCCCTCAGCTTCTTCTTGTCCACAATGATGATAATGGCAGGCCCTGTCAAATCAATCGCTGCAGTACAGCATGTTGCCTGCTGGCCGAATCATACTTTATTTTCAGCTTGTTGGTAATGCGACCCCTCAAGTATTGCTGGCTGTGCCGACATTCCAAGATGATGCGAAGACGGTCTGCTCCAAGCGAGATGATGTGACAAAGCGACCGGAGGAAGCACAAGATGAACTACAAAGCAATGAGCTGACACAACTCTCCAGCTCGCTCTCCGAGGCCCCTGTAACTTGGTGTTTGCCCGACTCGGGACTGCTTCAAACACATGTCGTCAAACAGTTCTTTCTCATCGACGAATATCCGGCTGCTGTGTGTGTCTTGTGGTCTTTGCTTCTGACCTTGAGCGGTACACGAACCGTCGCATTGCATTACAGCAAGGATGCCCTGCAGGCCCTTGGCCCCAACCAGAAAGCACTTCGACAGAAGAATTCAGACGGCGTTGGAGACGAGGTTTCTGCAGGAATGGATGACCTTACAATCCGCAAATGTGCTCGGAGATGAACCATCAGACAAGCTTATGTGTTTCCTGCTGGATTGCACCAATGATTTCGCATGCCCCCTGTGCCCGAGAGCATCGCTACTGCTGGAGACAGCTGAGAATTGCGTCAGGATCTTGACCACATTGAAGGGTGCTGCCTGTCGCTCAGCCATGATGAGCTCTTGCCAGGTTCTGATCAATAATATCTGTGCAAGCTCCGAGGCACCACACATGGTGCGGGACTGTTTGAATCATGGCTGCACCATCATTTGCCGAGAGCATGTAGCAAGAGTTCATCGACCCCTCCGTGTTGCCATGTTTTTCACTCAGGAAAGTCACAGCTCTCTATGTGGTGTGGGCTGCCTCCTCGTTCGTTCCAGCGTGTCAATGTCTTGTTTCAAGAGCAGCCTGTGCCCGCTTCACACTTTCAGCGAACTTTCTTGCCAAGAAATGCTGTGCATCGCATGGAAGTCCGGCAGAACTCCCCCACCAGCATCTCGCTTGACGAGGGTCTCGAGCCTTCAACACATGTCCTGCGACCGCTGAGATTGAAATCCTCACGGTGGCCAACGACAAGTTCTTAAGCCGAAGCTTCAGACAGAAGATCGTCATCTCGTGTTTTGCCTGACAGCCTCTTGCTGATCCAGGTGCAGTTTGCAACCTGATTGCAGAAGCTTCGGATAGTGCTGGTGAGGCATAAAGTTCTTGTGTTTCAGTGTTGGATAAGATCTGGAATGTTGGGCGACGATTTGAAGATGTTTGGTGTCCCTGCTCGGTAGGCTTGTGAATGCCTGGCTGCAATCGTCAGCAAGAAGATGCCAGCCAGCAAGAAGGCCAGCAAAACCCTGAAGGTGGATGTTGTCCGTCGAGCCAGAGGTTGACAAAACTGGCGACTGCCAGAATTGTCTTCATGTTTCAGCATTGATCGTATCTACGCGAGAATTCCAGGGGTTCCAACCTAACTTCGGAAGCCCGTCTGATGGCCACGATCACATCTCGAGCCTCGAGTGAAATTTGCAAAATTGTCCGTCTGTGGGAATGACTTTGTCGAGCCATTTTCATAGGCCCTGCGCAAGTCACGGTCGATATTGCTGGGAGCTGTAACCAATGCTGGGTTCAGGTCATACTGCTGTTCTGTTTCGACACGAACTGAATATCAAGCTGCAGCAGGGCCGCCCTCTGACCAACATATGCTGGTACTTTAGTGGTCATGGCAGGGGTTTTAATTGAAACCCGCGACTTTGTCAACCACGAATACTTTCAGAGATAGGCCACCGGACTTTAGTGGTCACAGAAGATCAAGGATGTATTAAATTGCAGACCTTTACAAAAGACTTTAGTCGTCACAGGGGGCTTATGGCACCGGACAATATAGAATTTAGCGGCCCAAAAATTGGTCACCGACCGTAGGGGGTGACCGACACGTTTATATTATGTGTGACGCCCCGACGATGATGGTCGCCTGCTCACTCGTATGAGCACTTAAACATCGGCATCTTTGTCTCGTCTGGTGCTCGAAGAGGCTTTTGCAGAGCGAAGAGTGCCTCTATGCCACCACGAACAAAACAATCGCAACTTCGCACTGATGCTGTCACTGAACCACCCAAAACATTCTATCGGATGTTCTCCAGGTATCTTTGACCACTCCTTACCTCTCAAGTTTATGTGCGCAGGTGCAAATGCTCAGCGAGTTGCAAATCTTTGCACGTGCTCTTCTTGGCGCCTTTCATCCTCCGGCTGCGGTGCGGCGCTGTTACTTCTTCGCGTGCAGCAGGTCTCGAGGCATGTGTCCATCGAGATGGTTCGGACCATCAGCTTGGAAGCCTAGAAGAGGAGATGTTCAGGGACCTCATCCCTTTGAAAGCTCACACAAAATCTTTCGAGGCTCCTCGTCAAGCAGGCGGACATGATCAACTCTGTCGGAGAGGCTGGGCTGCTGTATCTACCAGCCCAGCTCTCTGACTCGAGCGCCAGATCGCTCTGTTTTAAGGTGACCTTGGAGGCCTACGTCGACCTTCGTGTTCAAAGCGATGCTGACAGCGCGAGGTTGGCCCAGGTGCTTCGGGTCAAAGCGCGGCTTGCCGTCGGCAATCGAGAGAGTGATCGAGGTTGCATGGGAATCCACAAATGCACTGATGCCGCTTGTTTTCTGGTTCTTTGCCCACAAGGAGTGCCACGCTCAGCGTATCTGTGCATCCGGTGCCTCAGCAGATTCTTCCAGCATGCACATCCAGGCATCAAGTAGCCGTGTGCGTCGAGCCCTTCTTGACGGAGTTCTTTGTTAAGGCCGGGCCACCTGATTGCCTGGCTGCCTTGCATGAGGAACACAAGAGCAGCACGGGAGGTCAAAAGTTTCGTTGCAGACGGTCAGAAGGGTGATATGGAGATGGCTCCTTGTCACTCTGTTTCACTGGAGCAGGCGCGTGACGCTACTTAGTACAGGGTCGTTGTCTTGTTCAAGTAGGATTCTCTATGATCCATCGCTGTTTCAAGATCTTCGTCTGGCGCTGTTCTGTAAGAGTTCTGTAAGTATTTTTCTGCTCGCAGGTCAGACCCATCTTGATGCAGACACTACAGCCAAGCTTGCTCGTTCCTTGCGTTTTTTCGTTGAAGTGTGTGATTGATACAGGGTTACTTGCATCGTGACAGGCTCATCATCCAGAGAACTTCCTATCCACCTTGGTCTGGTGCTAAGCGAGGGTGCAAACATGCACTGAGGCCAGATGTTGCGTTCGGCATCCGCTTTGCAGCTGGCATCTGACTTTTTGCTGACAAAGCGGTCCATGGGGTCCTGTCTACTCAGGCTACTCTGGTGCACTTGTGTTTCAGCCAGGAGGCACTAGCACACCAGCTCACAGAAACAAGACTGTAAACTTTGTAAACCTGTCAAACACTCTACAGCCGGCTCTTCCTCTTCGGGTTGCCTGCTCGCGGTACATGGGCCGAACGGCCACAAGCAGAATTCGAGACCACATCCTCAACTAGGGGAAACTGGGGTAACAAGAGCTAGGAGGAAGCTCATTGGAACAATCATCAGACATGGCCACATCGCACAAATTGGCCGCGTCTTCGGTGGTGATGTTGTCGCTGTTTCAAAGGTTTGCTGGACGGCCAAGTGTGTCGCAGCTAGCCTTCCCTGTGATGTTCCATCGTCGGGTCCCTGTCCTGTTGCTTGAGGTTTCAGCACAACGACCCGAACTTTGAGGATGAAGAGTTCAGACTCAGTGCACTTCAGATGTCGTGCTGAAGGACAGTTCGTGTCGAGAGGGAATGCAGAACTGAGGCAGCATGTTGCATTCATCGAGTTTCGACGAAGCCTGACGAAGATCTACAAGCTCTGACCTTGAAAGACACCGTCTTGTCATTTCGTGGACGTGCATAGAGCGGCCATTCTCAGGCGCATCTTCTTAGTCGATGAGCAGCCCTGGTCTCAGAGGGCGGACAGAGCACTTTCCCGTCGCTGAGCTGGGCCTACGGCGTCCTACGGGCTGCTTCGCCGTCTACTCGAGGCTTGGCTTCCAGTTCGTGCAAGCATCGGTTGCTCAGCTCACCACAAATCTTTCGGGCGTGCAGCCCATGGAAGCCGCTTGGCATCGCTTGCGCTGTCGCCTCAGTCGGACCTCGGCGCTAGCTTCCATCTTAGGTGGATGCAGTCCTCTACCTCTTCAAGGAAGAACGTGTATGCTGTTCTGAGCTTGTGTGAGTGTGGTGCAGCTGGCAGGAGGCGGGAGAGACAGTGAGGCAGCTCGAGCAGCACTTGCAGGCCTGTTCGCATCATCGTCTCAGGTGCACAGACGGTGCAACAGGACGGTTAACATAATATTGACCTTTCCCGAACCCCGCTATTTGCCCAAAACCCCGTGCTGTCACGAGCATTTCCACACGCTGCCCCCCGACCACAGCCGCAACCCTGCACAAAGAACGTCTGTGTTGCGTGGGGTACTAGTGTATCCATGCCGCCAAAGACGACAACGTCCACATCCTTCATTTCTATGAACAGTCATGAAAAGTGGTTCCATGCTCTGCAAGATACCCGCGTCCATTCCAACCACATGAACAACTTCATCGTCTAGACTGCTGTATTGTCGGCAGAGGGGCGGAGGACGTGGCTGTCGGGCTCCGAGCGCTTGGGATGCGTATTCTCGTTTTCCATGGCTACTCGAGCAATGGCTCTTGGCAGCAGCACAAGGACAAGCGACTGCAGAAGCTGCTCTCTTTCTTCAATGTGCGGCTACATTACATAGACGGGCCGGTGCAGCTTCCTCCATTTTCAGCAGAAGGCATCCATCGACGTTTGTCCTGGTGGTCAATCAAAAGGGAGGATAGCTGGACAAAGCTGCTGGCATACTTGCATGAGGTATTCCGCAGGGATGGACCGTTTGATGGAGTAATGGGATACAGCCAGGGCGCTGCTGTTGCTGGCGGTCTGTCTGCGGAGATGCTGGTGGGGCACTTCCCCGGCATGTTCCGGTTTGCCATTGTGGTTTGTGGTTATTTGGCCCCGACTCCAGATCTGAAGCAGCTTATCGAGTTGCTCGACCGGCAGGAGCGTCCAAGCGAGTCTTACATAGCCGTTTTGCGCTGGCGGCGATGGAAGAGCGTTGACATTCCGGAGCAGAAGTCGTTCCGCCTTCCAACGTTGCACATAATGGGAGAAGCTGATAAGGTAACTCCTGTGAGAATGAATCTGGAAATGGCAAGCCTGTTTGCAGATCCTGTTCCTGCCTGAGTTTGTGCCGTGGATGTTCATGTTTGGCAAGACCAGCAATCCGAATCAAGCAAGCAGTGAGTGCTTCGTGGTTTCACAGGCGGGGTGTAGTGGTGACGTTCCGGGAGCACAGGTCGTTTCTTCTGAGACCGAGGTTCTCGTCCGCCATCCCGGTGGCCATCATCTGCCATTTGCGACTGAGCCCATACGGTCCCTCGTCAGAGCCCCGAGCCGCTCTCCTCTTTTGGAATGTGGTCCCTAAATCCTTCTCCGAGGTCCTTTTCTTGGTTCCCTTCATGGAAGCGACAAATGCATCGCGTGTCCTCAAGGTGCCTCTCCTGTCAGTGTTAGTCAGTGCTGGCTTGAACCTCACCAGGAGGTGGGGGACGGCCAAGAGCTTTGTCTACAATGTGCCTCTTTCCGGTCAGAAGGAGCTTCGCAGAATAAGAGGTGGCATCTGGGCTGCAGGAACTGCTGGAGATGCTTCATGGCTCACTCCTCTTTGCGGGAGCCTAGGTATTGCGAGGCATGCTGGGCACTCTGGCAGTCCATGGCTCCCCTGTCGAGCGATGACGAGGCATGGGGCTTGTGGAGAGAAGCCGAAGTACACTGGTCAATTTGATCCGAGGAGGTTGGCCTCGTCACGGAGCTGAGCCTGGTGCAGCAAAGCTTCTACCCTCCAAGAGGTGCCGCCCCCGCTCCAAGGGCTTGTTGCTTGCGCTTGCTGTCGTGCTATCGTGCTCAGGCGGTCCAGAAGCTGCGCTTTGTGCTGCTGAACTTGCCCCTTCAACTTGCCGGCGATGGGGAAAAGTATGAAGCTGCCAGCACCGATCTTGAACAACTGGGATGCCTTAATTGCGCGTTTGCAGGCCAAAGGCCCGCTGGCTGGCTGTTTCGTGCAGCTTATCGAATGTGACGCATTAGCCTGCTGCCAGCACCCAATCTGGATCAAATACAGTGCCCGCGGGTCCTGCCATCTGAGGTCAATGCCGATCACTGGGCAGTTCAGCTTGCACTGATGGAGGTGTATGCCGCGTACCTGGTATCTCACCTCACTCGCGTAGGAAAATCAAGTGCTCAAGCTCAGGTGAAGTATGGCAAGCTGTTTGCATTACACCAGGAGCTGTTCCCAAGGTTCGCCATTTCTGTGCCGCTGTGCCGCATGCCTTTGGCTTCATGTTCAATTGAGAAGTAAGTCGCTAGGTGCCGTTGTCAGGACACAGCTCATTCCGGATAGTTTGCAGACCAACACTTGTTCAGATAGTGTTCTTCAGACACATGATACGTGTGCGTCCTGTACAACTATGCCGCTTCAAGCTGGCACTCCCGGCGCCTTCCGGAATGCTGGGTAGGTATCTCACTAATGTAAGTGCACAGAGAGTCGCGAAATCGTCGTCGCCTGTAGCTCCTGAAGACAGATGATTGCAAAAGCGGCAGTGCGTTTCAGTTGGTATGCTGGTGCAAAACACTTGCCGCGGTCTTCTCACGCAGCGGCTGTGTTTTCGATTTCTTTCCCCTGTCGTCGCCAGCTCGCTAGCCTCATGCGGTGAATCCTCGAGCTTCTGGCCGTGTCTTGCGCCTGTTGGCAAACGTTTGCTTTAGCTTTCCTCTGGTCCTGGCTGTTTTCAATTGCGCAGGCTCAACTAAGATTTTTGTTTCGTGCGACTGTCCAGATCGCCAGCACGCCGCCTCCTCGCCAGTGCCAGCCGACTGGCGCCGAATCGCCGCTGGCGAGTGTTACACAACACACGCTGCACTCGACTCGACGTTGATGATCATAATTGTACCGTCTCAGACTGTTCTTTTTAGTCACAGTCGTTTGGATAATGCGGTGAATCACGCCGCTCGGCGACCAAACAGGCTGGAAGCGCATCCTGCACCCGCGGCGCAGTCGTGGAAGCTCTGCCGCCTTGAAGAGGAGTTTGTTGGCAGCCTCCGCGGTGGCGTATACTCGATGTCGCTGACCGCCTGGACAAAGATCCTCATCACCTCGTCGACGGGGCTGGTCACACGGACCCAACCCTCTCGCCGCGCTCTGGCGAAGTCGCGGGACACGTCGTTCTGTCAATCATTCCATCGGATCTGCGGGGTCAGCAGCCAGGTCGATCGATCATCTCATCAGCCAACACACTCCCTCGCGCATGACATAGCCCAGACTCGGGTACATCATGGCCGTTGGGGTCCTAGGCGTCGCCATCATGGCTTTGAGTGGAATCTGCGCCGCCATGGCGCCGAGAGGACCAAGTGGACCTAGCACAATGCTGGCGGCGGGTCGCCGCTAGCGATTGTTGCTACACACACACACACACACCCTTGTGCTATACGACACTGCTCGCCTCAGCTCTTCCAAACTCGTCCAAGAACTTCACACCTTCGACAGGCAAAACCGAACCCTACCTTTGGCCAAGTGCATACATAGGCGAGTGACAACGAAAGACATGTTCGGGGTAAGGACGGGATAGCCTGCTAAATTCCAAGAAGATGGGCGGCGTGCAGAGCCGGTCATTCCAGTACGTTTCGTCGCCGACCGTCGGAGACACCACAGATTTAGATCAACATCGGGTCAAGTGCAGTGCGCGCACAACGAAGCGCCTGCTAACGGGTTCAGACGTGTGCAGGTATGGGCAGAAGGTGCTACAAGCCCTGCTGAGTCCCCGAGGCCGACTCGGGCTAGAGCTTCGGTGGTTGTTGACTCGCAGTCACCAGGTGTCCGTTCCAACAATCCTCATCTCGTCACTTGGCACAAGACAGCAGAACCCACTAGCCACAGTCACACTGTGTGATGCATGGCTCACAGGCGGCTCGCGCTTGCTTCATGTTCGGGCGCTTTGTGAAGTTGGCATGCTGCCCCAGGAGATGCATTCTGCCTCCTGTGGGGGGCATATTCAGGAAAAGTGGCTGCTAAGGTCAGAGTCCAGGCTGCAGCCCTTGTGGCACAGATCCACGAAGCCTTGCAGGACAGGGCTCCCAAGGCAATTGCGGGAAGTGCAGCAGCCAGTATCGATGCAAAGTTGTGTATGTTGCAGGATCTCCTCATTGTACAGTGCGACACGAAGCGGACAGTTCAAGCCTACTGTTGTTCTTGCAGCGGGCAGGCTCCAAGGCAGTCACGAGAGAAGTGTGCTGCAGGTATGTTCCTTCAGCACTCCTTCCTGTACAGGCCGCAACTGCAATACACTGCAATGTAACGTGTTGAAGGGAAGGTCAACCATCCTGTTGGGATCACTCTGCCAACTTAAAAGGGTCTATGTTGCTTCGTAGCAGCCAAGCCAGGCGGAAGTGTCGCTGACCAAAGTCGCTGTCAAGGGTGCGCTTAAGGCGGACGACCAGGCACAAGCGAGCTTGTGCTGCTGAGTCGTGCTTTTGTAAAATACCGGCACACGGGTGCGACGTTGCAATAGCCGCGAACCAGCACAGCTTGTACATGGAATCCATGGTAACTGGTAACTGTGTAGCAGGGAATGCCATGCAGTGCATTCGTGCCGTGTGAGCTGGGAAGTTGTATCTCCGCTTAATAAGGCTTTCTCCGTCATCCTGAAAGGCCAACCTCTTCGAGGCACTGGCATGCCTCGCAGCTGCGAGCAGACCGGAAGAGTCCTTGGCCCCAGAGTGACGGTCCGTGGCATGGACAGTCACGAGGGAGGCAGTTCACAACCGGACAACTGCATCGCCGACAGCCGTGTCACATCATCCATGGACCCCTTCTTTTTTACATGAATTTCCAGACTGTTGCTTCAAATATTGGGTTTATTAAGTCGCCTGGGGGAGGGCTTGCGACTCTGCTTACGGGTTCTTTGGATCAAGCGAGCTGTCTGTCGGCATTACAGCGTGCAGAGAGCGGGGAGACAGACACAGCACACATCCTGTCTAGAGTGTGTTGTAGCACCCATCTCATCAGCCATTTCTCATGCCTGGGCGGGGGGATGGCTATTGAGTTCGGACGTGCCCGGTCCTTCTCGGTGGTCATTCTACCTCTGGACTTCCAACACCCGTTTCCACGATTCCCTGCAGCTATCGGTTGTGGTGTTCCTCACATCCGATCCTGCTTCAAACCTTCCCGCGTGTGCTGGCTGCAGAAGGGGTGTAGATTCGTGGTACAGTCCTTCCACAACATGTGGTGTGATCCTGCGTGAGTTGTACAGGCTCGCTGAACGGCTGAGGCTCCCGGCAAAGCTGGAGATGCTGCTTAAAGGCAAGTCCGGACTCGGTGGAGGAGCTTCGCAGCAGCTGCTTGGCTCCAGGCCCTGCGCAAAACTTGTCGGAGATTGTCACTGATGCAGCGGCAGCACGAGCTGGCACAGGCCTCAGCATTCTCCTTCTTTTTCAGCAGACATTCTATTTTCTCGCGCTGAGGAAACGATATAGCTGGCTGCGCCGGTCCGTTGCTTTGCTTGCCTTCCCCCTTTCAAGTGTCTGCGGAAAGAGATATTTGGGGTTTTTGCTCGAGGCTGGGCTGGACGAAGCATTGAGGTGCGGGCAGTGCGGGACTGCAGGGGGAGGGGGGGCGCGGATATGTGCGGGTAACGCGGCTTTGTGCAAAGTCTTGCTTTCCCTGGCTCCTGTCTCTGCAGGCCATTGCCACAGTCAGCAAAGCTTTCAACGTTTCGTCTCCTGGACGCACGAAGTCTTCAAGAGAAGATAGGGATCGCTGCTCAAAAGCATCTCATCGAAGGCATGCAAGCACAGCCACTGTCCGGGGCTTGTTGCAGAGCGTGGACCGTGTGGAGCATGCATCCTAATGCGCCGGCTGTGCCAGTAAGGCTTGGGAGCAGGTCTTAATGATTGTGGCCCGCATTCTGGAGAAGTTTGTGAACCAGTTGAACCGTGAGGCGATGCTGTCTTGTGCCAATGGCCTTGTTGATATGCCGGGTCTGCGCGGCAGATTGGGCTTTGGCGAGCTGCCTTATTCCTTTGCCGAAGGATGGCCCCGGACTCAGCTCAGCTCCCAGGTGCCGCTCCGGCTTCAATCTGAGCTCTCCCCGGCTCTGAGGTAGAAGTGCTGGGCGATCGTTTCCTGACCGTCCTGGATACCTTGTTCCCTTTCCTGTATGTCACCTGGCATCACAGTTTGAGCGAAGGGATGCTGCGAATCTCTCTTGTATCAATTTCGAGCTGAGACTTTGAAGGCTAGAGTTTCTGCCTGTATGCTTGATTAACTTTTTGCAAGGCTCGGTACATTCTTGACGCATTCTTGCTGTTGACACGAAGGTCTTGAGGCAACAGGGGATGAAGAAACTGTCTGGCTGCGGCTTCACACCGTTCTGTGAGTTTCCCTGCAAGATTCCGATTTGCCAATGCCCGAGGCTACGAATGATCAGGCAGCCTGGGCCTTGATGTCACATCGCAGATTGTTTGAGCAAATCATATTTCGAGAACGACTTGTTTCAAACCAGCTTTTCTTTCAATTTTCTGCATCGGGCTTCTCAGGATTTGACAGAGCTGACGATTTTTGCACATCACCTGGTGTGCCAATATCAGAAGAAGACTCAGCCCCATCTTCAAAAGTGGCAGGGCGCTCAACAAGGTTCATCATGATGTGTTGATTGATTTTCACCCGTATGCTTGTACCGTAACTCGGCATTATCTGTCTGCTGTACTGCAAAACACGAGTTTCAAGTCGAGCTATATTCGCAGCCGCTACTCTTGTATTTCGCCTGGACGATGGGTTCACGAGAACTCATCGACCTTTACGTTTGCCCGTGTGGGTGGTCCTGCAGCTTTTTTCGATAGTCCTGTGGTCAACTTTGCCACCACTCGGTTGTTTCATCTACAGCAGCCGTCCGTGCTACCCTTCGAGTGTAACTGTAACCATAATGCACACACTTAGAATGTTGGATCCCCATTCTTGGCAGCAGGCAGCAACCATGAAAACAGATTGGAGCTTCAGTATTGGCAGCATCGTTGTGCCCATCAAAGCCATGGGCAGACATGGCCCAAGAGGATGAGGCCGAGCCGAAGACAGCGTAAAGTTGTACAAACACGGCCCCGGCCATCGAACTTCGGGCAGAACAGTGATGGCTTTGAGTATATTGCCAGGCCAAAGCTCAGCGACGTCTTCAGCGGTTCTTGGAGCAAAAATTTGGTTCCACTCTGAAGGCTCGCATCATACACGAATATTGTCATCGCATGGGCTGGTACTTTGCAAGGACTGGCGTATAAATATAGATAAATAAATAAATAAATAAATATATATATATATATATCTATATCCATGCATATATATATATATATATGCTCGCCCCCCCCCAAGATCCACGCCTACGCATTCGTGGACCATGGGGCATGGGGTGCACGAACACTGTAATGCTCAAAAAATTCCAAAATTTCTAATCCCCAATCTCACGAAAGCCAGTAATGCACAAAAAATTCCAAAAATTCCAAAATTCTGGCATC
>CAJNDV010016447.1:0-44945 GCA_905221635.1 Symbiodinium sp. CCMP2456 | reverse complement strand
TAATTCTGCTGTACATGCGACAAACCATTTGCAGGGGGCCAGGAAGGGTGGGGAGGGGGTCCTGGCCAACGAAGACCCCCCTCCCCAACCCCGTGAAAACGTACCTGCCAGTATCCGCCCTGGGCCCCAGCGCGGGCAGCTGGGGGATACAATCATCTTCATTTTCATCTCCATTTCATTTCGTGCTGTGCCATTCCTGGTGTTTGGCACAGCGAGGGCATGACCCGTACCCTCACGGATCATTTCACCTTGTGTTGGGCATGCCATTCCGTCGGTCTGGCATACATGGCACCAAAAATTTCATCTCATTTGTCGTTATCATCACCATCACCACTTTCATCATATTCACCATATCAATCTCGTGCTCAACCAGGCAAGGTCGGATATGCGCTGGCACCGTTGCCAAAAGAGCTGTGTGTCCGCGCAACTGGAAATGTTCCACTACTGACTTGGCTCAATGCTGTAGATGGAGGAGGATCACGGCATCGGAGACCAGACCGTGCCTAACAAAATGATCGAATGGGAAGCAATGGCTGATCACCCGTGTGTACCAGCCAAGTGATACGACGTAGGTAAATGCATACTTGCTGTGCATCGGCTGCACTTGTGGTAAAAAGGGTTGACAGTCGGCCTCGTCTGATGAAATTGTGCAACAAGCATACTCCAGGACCATACGCACTATCCAACGCAGCCCTGAAAATCAGAGCGTGGCGGTGGTTTTGCATGGTGGTGGAGCCACGCTACACGTAAGGCTTCTTTTGGGTCTCGCGCGACACACGGTGTCCGGGGCCACTATTTAGAGGCCGTCAAGGGTCACGCAGCCCTCACGACATAATGGTTTTCCTGCATTTCTCTGCTTGGGTACTTACGACACCACCAACAAACGTCAGTACTTTGCTTGCTGAAATTTGTTCTATGTCTGGGCTCTGGCTGGAGGCTTCCTGGCAAGGTGTCGCAGGCCAATGCGCAAGAGGATGGGCCGCAGCAAGTGGCAGCAGCGGCGGCTGCACAACCAGGTGGGCAACGGCAAGCTGCAGGGTTCTGGGCCCGTGGAAGGGATAGTGAAGCAGCGCTTGGACCAGGAGTTCACGAGCATCTTTGGAAAGCTTGTGGAGTCAAGTGGGAGGGCCCCAAGGCTGCCCAGCTGCAGGCCGAAGACCGACAATCTGGTCCGGAGCTTGAAGATTGGTCAGTGGAAGCTTCAGGGCGAGAGGGAGCTGCGAACTCGCGTATATCACCAAGTTTGACTTCGGGATCCTCCTTGCCAAGCTCACTGTCCTGGTAACCGAGGCCGGCGCCAGCAGAAGCAAAAGGAAGCCAGCAGCAGCAACCCAACACTCAGCAGGAATGAACAGGACAATCGGGACCACCGGGGCCTACCGACAGGCAGAGAGACCACCAGCAGCATCCCAAGCGCCAGGGCCCAACGATATGACCGATGTGACCAGACCACCAGCGGCATGTGACGCACCGAAAGTAGAGACTAAGTAGAGGGATCCACACCTAAGAGGCCAAGGCTTGTGCTTGACAGGCCATGAGCGGCTCCAAACTGCATGTCCCGGGTCAGATTCGAGTTCGCTTTAATCCCGTGGCTACGCCGGGGTGCAAACATGGTGCATGGTGACATATCTTGCCCGAGCAGCTTGCGCGCGTTGGCACTTGGGGTTTGGGAAGCAATGGCCAAGGAAATCGATCAGTGAAGCCTGGTGGGATGGAAACGCCGACAGCCCGCCGGACCCACCGCAGGAGGTCAATCGTGAGGCCGACCGCAAGGAGAGCACAGGCTCATTGGTGAGCCGCGCTACAAGGAGTCACTGGGAAGGTTGCTGTACTTAGCCCGCCCAAGGTCGGACGTCCAGCTCGCCGTGTGAATCCTGAGCTCGAAGCCAACGAGCCTTTCGCTTAAGTCTGCGTTGTGGGCGTGCTCAACGAGAAGGGCGGTCCCTACAAGGTTGTGCTTGAAAGTGACGGATGCTGGGGCGGCTGCAAACAAACGAGGCGCAGCCGCAGCTCCATGCAGTCTTTTCATGTTTCCGGGTCTGTGGTTGGTGCAGTGGTGCGGGCACAATATCGATAGCATTGAGTTCAAGTTTGAGTTCGGCCGAGAGCGAACACCTGCCGTCCCTGCGGCTGAATGTGCGGTACCTTAGCGAGTTATTGAAGGTGCTGGAGAAGTCCGAGTTTGAGGTCGCAGTGCCGTGCCGAAGCGACAGGCCTCGGCGAGAGCCATTACCCAGAAAGTTGGCTGCGGAAAAGTACAGCATCTACGCGCGGGCTGGGCATGCGTGGCGGGCTTTCAATGAAACCCAATCGCCGATCAGCGCAACCCGGCTGATGTCAGGTTCCAGGATATAGCATGGGCGCTTTGGAGTCTATGACGTGAAGACAAGGAGGCAAGGAGGCAGCAGATGAGAGACGAACCAACCAAACCATCAAGAGCTTCAAGTCGGCGGGGGCACGAGTGAGCAGCATCAAAGCAGTGGTGCCTCTGCTGCTTATGGCTCTCGCAAGTGAATGGAGTCCACGGCTTGGGCCGTAAGTGGCTTCGTCAGGGAAGCTGGAGTGAGGAGGATTTGTGCAATTGGTGGTGAACAGCTGGAATTGGTCTGTTGGTGGTTTTGATTTTTTCAGTGTGCCCTATGGGGCCTTCAGGCTACTTAAACGGAGCCTGGGCCTGGGTTTTCGGAGAAAAACCGACGAGGAGCAGAAGCAGCGCCAAGGAGCACAGCAGGGAGTTCAGGCAAGCCTCGAGATGAGCAAAGACGAGCGTCTGTTCGCCGAGGAATATGTGACACGGTGCGCTGAGCTTGAGGCTTTGGTGGCCCAGAGGTGCCATGAACATGAGGAGGCATTGCGAACAACGAAAGCTGAGAGCCGAACGCTTCACTTCGAAAGGCCGAGGGCCCGGCGAGCATCAAAAGAGGTGCATGTAGTGATGCGTAGGGGAACGAGATTTCATCTCCTCACCTGCGGGCACATTCGCAATTCTCAGACGACTTAGACGAGGGCTTTCAATCCATGTCGTGACTAAGATTTGTGGTGTCTCGAAAGCGATTTGCTTCAAGTGGAGAGGAGACCCATTGCACCGAGGCAGTGTGCAACAAGTATACCCCAGTTCTTGGATCATACGCGCTGTCCCCCCTTCTGCCGGGGGTTGGTGCCTTCAGTTACAGGCATTGCCCCACACGCTAGGGGAGTACTGTTTGAGTTTGCGTAGCCAACAGGGGATCGGCTGAGTGCGCTTTTTCCCGTAGTCTTGCTGCCGGTGCGTGTGTGCGTGTTTGGTTTGGCCACCCACTCCGCACCCCAAGCCCTTTCTCCGAGCCAGTGTCGCTACCTTAGTACCCGCGTGAGGGATCACAGGGGGAAGAGCTTCTGTTCCTGCGAAGTGGCTGTCTTGCCAAGTGCCAAGCCCAACCCAAGCCTCAGAGCCCGAACGGGCGGGCCCATGGAGGTTCGGGTGGTTGCCGGATCTCCCGATGACGAAAACGGAGGGGGGAAGAGTGAAGAGATGGCGGGAGGTGCACCCCATGCCATCCACTCACTCATTCATTCACGCACTCAGATGCACTATCCAACGCAGGAAAGGCAAGCGAGAAGATTAGCTTTATTGTGTTGTAGTATGTTATGCGGCTTGGGCAATTTGTTTGTCCGGTCGAATGTCATGGTTCTCTGACAATCCAAGTAGCAGGGGCAGGGGAACATAAACAGGAGCTGACTCCCGCTAATCTTGTCCAACGAAGCTACGGCACACCGGTGGATGGCGTCGCGGCACACTTGGATGTGTACCTGCAGAAAGTGGCCCTTGGTGCCAAGGTATGCTAGCCGCCCCCACGTGAAGGATCAGTGTAAAAGGCTTGATTTCAGGGTCGTTGCGCTGTCAACATGCATCACTGACCGACGTACAGAAACTTGCATTCTGACATGCCGTACGGTAGTTCAGCAACAGCACGGGCATATGGATAATAGGCAAAGCACCATTGCCGCGGGAAAATGGCGACGGCAAGACAAAACGTAGAGCTGGCGCGGTACAAGTCCGGACGCAGTTGGAAACAAGCAAGAACCTTGAGAACATAACAGGGCCCTCACTACGGGCAAACAATTGCCACTTCTGCCAGCTGGCAGGCGGGGAAGGCAAGAAACAGGATGCAATCATGAGGGCTGTGGTGGTTTGCTCCCATGAATCCACCATCGATATATTATGTCGAGACCCTTTGCGGTGCGGAGGCGGGAGAACAAGGTGCACGGAGGTATATCGGGGAGGCACTGGGGTATGGTCTGCACATGTGGCGGCACAGGGACATCTCATGTTTTTGGGGCGCAGTTAACTCAGCTACAACGACGAGGCTCATGGGCTAGTTTTTCGTGAGGTGCTTTGTTGCTGTTGGAAGTTGTGGCTGGTATCATCCTGCGCATACGCCAACTTTAGCGGGTCGCGCCGTTTCGCAAGACAGCTTTCGCACTGCCCTTGATGTGCCTTCGAAGATGCTCAGCTCGCAAGATTGTGTGCGTGGGTGTGTCTGTGCAACTACAGATCTATCACTAGTGACTGCTGTCGATTTTCAACCGGAGGTCTCGAAACAAAAAGGATAGTTCGCTTCATTACAGTGAATGCCCAGCGAAGAAGCATTGGCTTCGCACTGACATTGTGTATCACCGTGTGTATGCACTGACTCTACATACATACCGATTATGCACTCTTGCCTCATCCTGGCTATAGGTTCTATCAGAGAGGCTGCCAGCTCCCATAAGGAAGTGCAGCCTCGTTTGAGGCTTGACTCAGGACATTTGCGATTTGCAAAGGAATTAATTTGGAGCACCGGTGGCATCGAGAAAATATCTGCCTGTACCGCAAATCTGGCATTCAAGAATAACAGAAGGAGACAGAGAGTTAGTGCGTGTGTGTCTGTGTGTGTGTGTGTGTGAGCGCAACTGCACTGCAGGCATGGACCACAGTTCTGGATGTAGACAACGTCTCAAGCCCAGCTTGATGGGTATTGCTCACATGTGTTGCTTCAAGAAAAGCTACCCTACTTGTAGGTCCAGCGCATCAACAAGATTGAGTTCAGCGAGGTGTTGCGCAAGTATCAGTACCCGGGAAATATACAACAGCTTTTCAGCGAGCTTGATGATGATCGCTCGGGTGATGCTCGGCGGAAAGGTGTAGTGTAACCGACCTTAACCGACCATTGCCAATCGAGATTGGCAGCTATCCGAGGAGATCACCATGTACGAGATCGATCCGGCCCAAGCTGCAGCCTTCCTGCATATGGCGGTGGCAGTTTTTAGACCTTTGTCGAAAGCTGAGGTGCTGTGGAGCAGCTTCCGTCTCTGGTGCATCAAGACCTTTCGATCCGTCGAGGAGCTCTTGACGCGGCTTGGGAACACCAACGAGGAGCGCCTGAAAAGCCGGCTGACCATCAAAGCGCGCCACTCCGCCATCACGGAAGCTTGGCCAGGCGGAAGGCGGAAGCAGTGCGGAAGCATTCTGAGTTCTGAGTTGCTTGGGATGAGCCAAGATGCCACTTGCCACTTCGGGAGCCTCAGCTCAGGAAGAGCAGTTCCAGAAGCGCATCAAGGAGATGGGATGGCAGCATGGTCAGGAGAAGCTTCTCTTCAGCGGCCTAGACTTCGATGCATCAGGCACCTTGGGGTTGCAGGTACTAAAGTAGAAGCCCGAGCATTTCTCTGTGTGAGGCAAGCTGGGCCGCGAAAGCTTCAGGTGGCTGGAGGCAGAGTTCCACCGCATTCAGCGGAAGATGGAAGCAAAGAGCCGTGCAATCCATTCGCTCCGCAAGCAGCAAGCACATGAAGCCCAAGAGCAGACCATGAACCGCTTCAAGGAATACCTGGTGAAGAAGCATGGGAACCTTGTTCGGGCATGGCGAGTGGTCTTGTGCAGCAACGATGTTATGTCCATCCCAAAGACTCCGTTCCTGAAGGCCTGCGCTCTAATCGGCTTCTCACATGAAGCGCGGGATCTTTGGCACGTCTTGGACAAAGACGAAAGTGGGTTTGCGGCATTGGAAGAGCTGGATCCCCCCAGTGCTGAGGCACTCGCGCGCTTCAAGGCGTTCCTGGAAAGTCGTTTTGGATCAGTCACGCAAGGCTTTGCATCACTGGATTCGGACTCTGGGAAGAAAGTGAGCTACAAGCAGTTTGAGAAGTCCTTGCTTGAGTGGGGCTGGTCTGGCCATACCAAACAGCTCTTCCAACATTTAGACAAATCTAACTCCAAAACGATCGAGGAGTCCGATTTCAGGTTTTTGGAGAAATGGCATCCTCATCCGTACTTTCTTGTAGAAGCAAACCATGCCGCCAGAGATGAAATCCGAGATCTCATTGGACAGAAGTACGGTGGGCATTTTCTCAAGGCGTGGAAGCAGCTTCTTGACAAAGATGGCAGTAACCGCTGCAGCTGGTCTGAGTTCCAGGCTGCATGCCACAGGATTCGATACCATGGTGACGTTGCGGGTGCCTGGCGGGCATTTGATGAGGATCTTTCAGGGTACATCACGCTGAATGAATTGGACTCAGAGGCCAGCGCTACCCTTTCCAACTTCAAGAGCTGGGCGTGGCGGGAGTTTGGCACAGTGAGAGCGGCCTTCAGTGTATTCGACCACGACGCGTCCAACAGCCTTACATTCCAAGAATTTCGTGGCAACTGTCGCATCTATGGCTATGTAGGCAACGCACGTCAGTTGTTTGCAGCCTTGGATGTCAACCAAGAAGGTGTCTTGTCGATGCAGGAAACATGTTTCTTGGACGACTGGGAAATTGACAACAATTCACAAGAAGAGAGGACGCACCTCGAGAAGCGAGAAAGCCATATTCGTCGAATTGATGACACGGTCCGAAAGCACGTGCAGAAGCAGGCGCGACCCGAGAGGCTGTCTGAACTCTCCTGCCGATCGCACAGCAAGCGGTCACTGAAAAGCGATTCGAGCATTGGTGATGATCCTGAATTTGTGGATGAGTCGGACCGCTCTTCCAAGGCGCTGCGGCGAAAGTTGACATGATTTGCTCGAACTTAACATGCTACTACAACTAATGGTGTCGTGTGAGCATTCTGCCAGACATTGTGGTATGAAAAAACACCGAAACTTTTCGGAGAGGTGGCAGCTGCCTCCGGCAAGTGGGAAGAGGGATTCAGAATCTGAGTGCAAAGGATTGCATGCTTTGGCACTCTGTGCAAGTCACTGCATACAAACAAATCGTAGTTTTGCCCAGCAAGAAAAACATGGCTGACATTCACGCACTATTGATATCGGGTTTGAGCCGTAGGCCAAGAGGATGACAAGCTGCTTTGAAGCTCTTGCGAGGCAACATATTTCCCTACATTTGCTGTGGAGAGCCAGAAAGAAAGAGTTGTGCATGACTTGCACGCCCATGATCCGATCAAACAAGATGAAGGTCTGGTTCGTCTGCTTTTGAGCCTAAAGGCCGTGTCTTCTAGTCCAGAGATCGTTCAACAGAGATTACATTCCAAGGATCAGGACATCAAGGATGTTCTGCTATCATGACTATGCCAAAGTCCACATGCCGTTAATAGGCATTATTCAGTGGATGATCTCCCTGAAGCAGAGCAATCTTCATGGCCGCGGCCCTCGGTTCTTGCGAGTCGTGCAGTGTTTAGATCAGGTGGCGCAAGTGAAGCAGACCTTGCAAATGCGGGCAGACTTGCCGCTGATACCTCTTTACACCTGGCCTCACCGCCGCGCAGGCAAGAGCTATCAATGTTCTAGTGCAGCTTTCGTAGAGCAGCTGCAAGGTGATGAAATTGAGGAAAGGCACGTCCCGCACCACTGTGAGCAACGAAAGTGGCTTGGCACATTCAGCTTTGGCAACTGGCAGCGGAGGTTGCTTTGCTTGCTATCAGGGACCGTGAGAGAAAGCACTGGGTTCAAGAAGCAGCTGACGACTGGGTTTTCATGGGCCAGTTCAAGGAGCTCGCACAGGAGTCCACATGCTTCGTGTGTCGGTGATGGTTGTCCTCCGCCCCCTCTGACAGGACATGATGCTGGGAGAAGTGCACCGGCCTGACGATGTCGCTCAGCCGTGGATAAAGCAGAGCACGAAGCCGGTACAAAGACAACCCCAAGCAGAGCACACTCCCAGCTACATGCTCCACATGGCATGAGAGAAGAACCCTCCGAAAAAAGCCAACTTACCCGTGCAAAATTCCACGTCCATGACTACACAGCGTGGGAGGGACGGTTCATGATGTCATTCGTTGATTCACTCTCTCCGCTTTCGGTCACGTTTTGCATTCCTCACTCATTTACTCACTCCTCACTCTCTCCCGGATTCGTTATTCCTCACGCCCGTGTTTGAGGGATCGCGAACAGACCAATGCGGCGATGTGGTTTGCCTGGCTTGGAAATCCGGAAGGTGACTTGCACGGGAACGAGTGCGGCTCTCCCGTGCCCTCCCGCCCTCCTCTCCCATCCCCAGCAACAAGTACCGTCTCACTCACCGGCTCCACTCACTATCCGAGAATGACTCTAGCGGCTCTAGGGCCAATAGCCGTTAGCCGGACCAGCTTGCCAATGTCTGCATGCTCGCACCACTTTAGTGCCTGCTGGCAGTTTTGTGCCGCTCGTGTTCTTGGTGTCGGATTTATTATCGAGATGCCTCGTGGTTTGGTGTTGAGACTCGGCATTGCGGCCGATTAACAGCGGGCCACTGGAAAAAATCGACGAAACAGGTCCGCCACCTATACAGCTGTGTGATACAAGGTTCTGTTCATGAGCGGCCGAGGAAATCCTCAACCCGAAGGCATCAAGGCGGAAGCTATCACCGTTGATACATTCACCACGTTCAACGCGTGCTTTGCTGAAGCCGATTCCTGACCTGCACCAACGGCTTGCGGTTTTTTGTTCGGGTCGTGACAATGCACTTATCAGTTGAGAGTACCGACTTTTAGTGAGAGCAAGGACATTGGATGATCTTTTGCAGCCGGTGCTGAATGGGGTCGGCAACTCAGCAGATGAAATGAAGTTGTGCTTTTGACCTGGTCATCCTGAGGGCGGCAAGCGAGTAGCTTTGACGGGATATTTGCCTGCTCGCATCCCCAGGCGCTGTGAAAGTCATCATGTGCCCGCCAGAGCTTCTTGTCGCGTGGCAGGCTCCTGAATGTTCCTCGGCTTGAGCGACCTCCGCACACAACTCGCTGAGTTCGGCGAGTGCACCAGCCACATAGTCTTCAGTCATTTTTGTGGGCTCCACATGGATGGGTTAGAGCTATTTCCGCACTTACCTAGAGGAGTTTGACTCTAAGAACAGATGCCCGTCACCTCTCTAATATATATATATATAGATATAGATAGAAATCCATATACAGATACACATATACATATATATATATATGTATATATATATATATATATACATACCTACCACCTGCAGTGCAGTTGCCGACAGCGACAAAACCTATGCAACCATTCCTGCAGTCTATGTTTTCATCTGTACCAGCATTTCACAAATTCGATTTGTTTCTTGATGTAAGGACCATTGTGCCGGCCACATGGGTTGCTAGGTTGGAAAAGGCAGTGGGGGTGGGGCAGCAGATCTATCACTGATCAGGGCATACCCTCTTCAAATCATGCAGCAGTGCCGAAAATTTGACATGGTTGTGCCTTGAGTCGTATGGAGCCTCCATACAGATGCCGACGTTGCCTCAAAAACACCCTTCTGATTCAGCTTGACGTGCAAAGAGACAGTGCCGGAAGGTGTCGCCATAAGCGATTTCACAGTTAAAAGAATTGCTTCAACGTCAAGGACAGGGTGGAGATGCTGGAAACAGTGGTTTTCGTTTAAGGCTCGGGCCAGTTTGGGGCTTGGGCAGCTTTTCAAGATTTTCAACGACAGCTCGCTCACCGCACGCAATTCAATGGTGAAAGCTTTCCAACACGGAAGTGCTTTCTTGTCCAGCGGAGACCTGCCGTGCAAGTCAATTGCATTATTTTGTCACCTGTGGACGCAAGCAAAAGCAAGAGCTTGCATTTATCATGTATGCCTTGCTGAAGACAGCCGATGCCGGAAACCGCAAAGCAGTTGCTGCCAAAACATATTGTCAGCACGCTTGCAATCAGCATTCCCACTACTTTCAGGCTGCATCAGACCTTTCTGCGTCCGCTGGCTGTGTAAAGGGCTTGGCTGAAAAGACCAGCATCATGTTTTGCTTTTCTCCGTCACCCGTGTTTCAAGCACAGGTGGCAGCAAATGCCAGAGCAGTCTGATCAGCTCAAGCGCGAGAAGCTGGAGCTTGGAAGCTTGGAGCTGCAGGAGTTTGGCTGGTAGCCGTGTGCGATTTGAACTTGAGTGCCCAAGCTTAGGAAATGCCATGTTGCAGCTGCTTAAAGAGGCAGCACAGCCTCGAGCCCAGAAGAGAGCATGTTGTTTTGCAGCGTTTTATCGAGCTTTGGCTGCCGAGGCGCTGTCCAAGCGCGCTGTTGGAACCCATGCTTACTAACACAAGGCTCATGGAAGCTTTGGGTTTCCCAGAGAGCGAAGACTTGCATGTCAAGGCACGGTCAGGAGATGACCAGCTTCTTGTTGCAGAGAGCTCAGACAAGCAAGCTTTGTTTCGCCCGACATATTGACTGCTGCACCTGCACCCACCTGCACCAAGCTTGAAGGGTTGGCCTCCAGGATGCCCGGGAGTCCTTGCCACAGACCGATTGAGTGACTCTAGGAACTCTGATACTTGTTCCCAGGGTTCTTGTTCGCACAAGGATCAAGGCAGTGCTGTACTCTGCATCCGCTTGGGCAGCTTCAGCCTGAATCGAAGTTTAGCATGCGCCCTCTAAAGACTCCGTGTCCAAAGTGAGCTCTAAGGCTTTGCTGGAAGCGGCAACGTCTTCAAGCGAGGCGGCAGCTGCGGCTCGGCACGAACAAGATTTTTTCTTGCATCACCCCGTGGGGGCACACTTCTTAAGGCCATCGCAAGCTTGCCAATCGTCTGGAGCCCAGACGCAAGCGAACCGGTCGCATCGCAAGTCCAGCTCACCCGCGGAGGCACAGTTGCTGCAGAGAACGCTCTGGTCGGCAGCACGTGGGGGCCTAGGTGCATAAGCGTTCCAGCACCATGTATCAGCTTCCTTCCTAGTTCAGTACGCGTTTTCAAAGAGTCACATCCCACCATGTAGGATTGTCATGTTTAGTCCAAGGCATGGACTACAACGACATCCAGTCCCAGAAAGTGCTCAGCGAGGCATATGAGAGAACAAGTTGTCACCGCTAGGCAGTTCTGGGCGACTATTACGAATTACAGGGCTTTGGAACTGAAAGCGTAGCACGGAAAGCAGCTGGGGCGATACTCATGATACTCCCAGGGCGAAGCACGAAGAAGCGGCGGCAAATGTGGCAATCCAGCCTCAAGAATACAAGACTTTTCAAACGAGCAAGGGTAGGCAGTGTGTGCTATGACATGCAGGCCTGAGTGGCTTCGGTTAACAAGAAGATAGCACAAGCGCCCGAGCCGACACAAGGAATAGCAAACAATGCAGCTTCCTGTGACAAGCCTTGCAAGATGCAACAGGGTCCACACGCTGTGCAAAGACGGAAGTTCTCTTGTCTTTTGTGCAACCAAAGGCTGCCTCGATTCTGCGATCGGTGATGAACCCAAGAGCGCAGCCACAGGTGGGTAGCCTTGTTGCCAGAGCTCTTAGCCGCAGTGCCATGCCGCCATGAGGCGCAGCTCGAGCAGACAAAGGAAGCCTTCCAGCAATCGCTGGTCGTTGCCTCGGAGGGTAAAAGGGCAAAGAGCGCTGCAAAGCTACGGCCGAATCTGCGAAGCCGAGCCGGTGCCAAGGTTGGAGCCTTGCCCGGTCTGCAGTCGGAAATCGGCCCGCGGCAGCTCGGAGAGGCTCCTTGAACGGTGAAAGTTCCTTTTCTACGGCTACCGCCTCTTGGAGGTGCTGTTGCAAGAGGCACCGCTGAAGGATCGGCACGCTGCCACGTTGTTTTCGTTGCCTTGTAGAGCAAAGCAGTGGGCAAATGAGACATGTTTGCATCTGGCCGAGCAGGATGTCCGCACCACGTTGCAGCAGTGCATGCTGCAGTGGCAGCGAGACCGACGGTGAGCTGTTTCTCGTTCGAGTCTGCTCTACATGTAGCCGGAGCGCGAAGCGCGAAATCCCAGACCTACGTTGCGTGACAGACCACAGCAAGCTCTGCAAGCTGCAGAGGCCTTCGTCCGCTGCCTTTGCCTTTGCCGACAGAGTCTGCTATACAGTAAGCTCTTCTGAAACTCACGCTCACGGGCGGGACAACATGCCACAACGCCTCTTTGTCTTGCTGTCGCAGAGGTAACTAGAACCAAAGTGCAGGGAGAAGAGAGTTCGACTGCCTTGTGGGGAGAGCTCATCCGATGCAACGATGCTGCAGACTTGAGCTGAGTGTACTGGTGGAAGGACTGCGTCTGACTAGACCTGAGCACTTTGTAGGGAGACGTGACAGCTTCAGAAGGCGCTTCACGTGCTTTGTGCGGATCAAGGCGTTGCCTTGTTTTGGGACCCGCCGGCTAGCTGCGTACACTGGCGACCAGCTTTCGCCATGGGGTGGGCCTTCGTGCCATGGCTCCTGCTGATATCTCGGGCATCTGGCATAGACAAGCCGGAGGGCCGCTTGGTGAAAACCCTTTCGCAAGCTGCTGGGTTTTGTGTGGGACTGTTTGCTGTTGCCGCCCTTAGGATGCTCGGACGAAGCTTGGAACTTCGTTTGCATTGGTAAGATCTCTTGTGCAGATCTCGCCAATGCTGGCGTCACCTGCACAGGTCCGCCTGCACGGACAGGTCTCATACTGTCTCACACTCCCAATGTTGCATCGGAGAATTGCAGATGATTTGCAGATGAAAGTTTGACTTTGCATCCGACAGGTATCGGCAGCATGGGCACATGTTCTACAGCGTGTGCCAGCCCATGCTGTGTGACAACCACAACCACCACACAGACCGTGACAGCAACGACTGTCACCTCGGTGACACACACGGAGACCAGCACCAGCATCTCCGAAACTGTCACCACCACGCACACGCTGACAGAGACATCAATAACTTCCACTGCAAGCGAAACCTCCACTCACACAGCAACAGACACAAAGACCATAACAACAACGGCAACCCGCACAATGACTCACACCATAACCGAGATCTCCGAATCCACAGAGCCACCGAGCACGACTACGGAGATTGAACCCGCAGCAGTGGAGAGGCGAGGGATGACGAGGGCAAGTCGAATTTCTTTTAGAAATGTCCTGGCAGAAACAACTGTCTGGCAGGCTGTCCGTCCGTGCCGTCGTCACAGATGTGACGACGTACGTGGATTACATAAGAGACTCCAGAATCATCACCGCCTACAAAGACGTCATGGAGGATGTTTCCGGTCTCAGTGAGCACTGGATCGTTGGGGCCTTAGTTGAAGGGAGCAACGATACGATGTAAGTTGGACCCGCAGACCGTGTATGTCTCCCGCAAAGGCTTTGCAAATGTTTCCTGGTGCCGCTGGCAACATCACAGTCGACTACATTCTGACAGTGCCCTTCGTAGAGGGAGCGGGTGGCGAATTGGTGCCCATTGTGCCTGTAGAGCAGGCTGGGCCGAAGTTTTTCCTTTCAGCGGGTGTCTACAAGACAAGCTTGAAGCGCAGGTGCAGGGCAAGCTTGATGCGGTCACTGCAGAGAGTTTCAACACAATGCTGAAAGAGAAAGTTGACCAAGCCTTCGGTGCTGGGACACATTCTCAGAAGGTCCGGAAGGAAGAAAGCTTCGGAGCGTCCATGAGTGTTCGTCTGGTGCGGTCGCGGCGGTCGCTGATGCAGGTCGTGAGCTTCGAGCAAGACACCTCGGATTCGGGCAACGGCAGCGTCAGCAGCGCACTGCGCTTGGGCGTGCCCTTCGCGGGCTCACTGATGCCTGGCTTTCTCAGCAGGATGCTGTTGGGACGCAACGCTTTGGTGCTCCTGAAACAACCTGAAACCTTGTAGCTGAGGGCGAGCATTCTTTTCATGATGTTGGCCTCTGCCTCAGCGTTTCGTGGAGCTGAGTAAGTACAGCAAAAGGATACTATCAACAGCCTCTCGCTTCATGTCGCATTCGCCAAGATTCAACACATGGTGTGCAAGTACAAATGCCTGAGGCTTTGATTGTCGGCAGCTAATCCTACAGCTCGCGGCGCGACGGGCATGGTAAACCCTGGCACAGAGCATAAGAGCTTGGCAGAAACTAGGCAATGTCAGAACTTGTCGGCGGAAAGTGCCGCTGAACCTTGCCTCACGGGCACAGCTGCCATAGCGCACTTGATGCCCAGGAGTCAAAACACAGTCACCTACCCTCAAATTAAACGGGGGAACTGACTGGACCGGAGACCAGCAGAGCACTTGCATGACTTTCTCAACGACTCATAACCCACTCTTGACCGGTGAGCGGATCAAGAGCTAGAACGATGCGTTCTCCTGTACAATAAAATTTGCCTGCACTCCCGTTTTTCCATGCAGAACTACGGAGCTTTGGCGCAATCGTTCATGATGCCGTCATGATATGCGCTCGCTCATGGTATCCTAGAGGCCTCAATGGCAAACACTTGTAGCAAGCCTATCCAGCGTCCAGCGCTGAGCACGAGACACGCCTCCCTTATCGCTTGAAGCTAGGGCAGAAAAGCAATTCCGAGGGCCGCTCGGCACGTGAGGGTGAGAGAGTGCGAGAGCTTCACCTCGGTTTACAAGGTCTATGTCACTAGCCTTGGCAAGAAGTTACTTGAATTTAGATCACCACAAAAGGTATGGGCCGTCTCTCCCTCGCGCGAGGGTTCTGGGTTCTGGGCCGCCTGTGGGTGTGCCGCCCACTTCCAGACGGGAAGCGGCACGAGGGGTGCGTGAAGAGGGGACGGCTTTCTCAAGCCTGGCTCTTGCTTCGTCTGGTGATGGTTCTGCCGTGCTTTTCAGAAGCTACCAGAAGCTCAAACCAGCATTGAAGGCGAGATTCAAGTTCTTATCGTCGAGCATCGAGCTTTGCCAGCTGCCGAAGCACTCGGACCCCAACTCAAAAGAAGGCATCGACGAACACTTGCATAGCATCGGGCCGGGACGAGCCGGGCCGCTGGAGCATCGTTGTTTTCACAGATGGCGGCCGCCTTTGCTGGTGGAAACCTTCCGCCTGTCGCATTCCATTATTGGACCCACTGGGCCCATGACTCAGTCGTGCCGGGCTCAGACGAACTTTATGAAAGTCCCAGAAACAATCGCTTCAAGAGCCACTGCGTCCAGGAGCGACGATTGGGTGGGATCGCGACAGGAGGCGCTGGACGGGTTTGAAGTCGAATTTGCTTTCGTGCTGTGAATGGGATGCCATTTGCAAGCTACCTGCAGTATCGCCTGGGTCCTGGGTAATTTTGGCCAAGTCATCGCAGCCGACTGCTCTGTGCCTTTCGAGAGTTTGATTCTGATGCGCCTGTCGAGGCACTGGCGTTGAACGCCCGAGAGGCTCAGCTACTGCTGCAGAAGCTACGCTCTGCTGAGGTGCTTCGGGAAGAGTGAAAGAACTCGTAGGAGAGAGTTTTGTCTTGTGCGGCTCTTCCGCTTCCACAGGCGGCTCTTCATGACGAGCGGCAGCTGAGTAGCCGGGAGCGTGAGGTGACGCCGACTCTTCATCAAGGGGCGCTTGCTTCCGATCGGGGCAGGTCATCGTCGAGCGACTGCGGTTTGCCGAGTCTCAGGATGAGGCGCCGTAAGGGAGCCGGCTTTGAGCTAGAACCGCCAAGAAGCTCCTACTTCTAGGCTGCCAGGGAGAGGCTGGCACGTGCCTTGTCCTCCCTGCGAACGCGGGCTCGTGAGGGGGCTGCGGAGGCTTCGGTCCTTCGGTCGGCTTCAAAGCAAAATTGTCTTGTCAGAGGCAGCTGCTCAGCACGGCCAGACCGAGGTGGCCAACATGGTTTCCACGTTCGCATCTGCAAACGCTCCGCAAACCTGAACCCTAAACCCGCACAGAGAGCTTTGTCACGGAATCGTCTCGCTGCTTGCTGCTCGCCGCTCCTCGCACTTCAGGACTGCCTGGTCCGGTTGAAGGAGGAAAACGTGAAGCTGCAGGCACTTGCTGGGCGTCGACCTTCGATCTAAGCAGCCTTCAAAGGGAAGGGCTAATGTTCAGGTCATGCTGTCGTGATTTGATCGTTCCATGCTTTTGCTTAACCGGCACAGTCCAGTTGGTGCAACTTCAGCGCTTTGGCACCAGCGCTTGGAAAAGTACTCTCTGCGGATTTAGGGTGCGTGCTTCGGGGTAAAGAAGCGACACCGTCCAGGTGTTGGATTTCCACATGACGCCTCGTCGGGGCAGGCTGTTGTGAAAGCCCCCTGACCTTCGAAGGAACTGCATCCAAACTGATCACCTCTGAACATGATGGGCAATTCAGCTTTGCCTGTTTATACGCAGCCTCACCTCCTCGCTGAATGGCAACGCAGACTGTCAAGCGAAATCACCAGAACTATCAACGAATCCACATGCAAATGCATTGTGTTGTGCTGGCATTGACTGAGCGCTGTTGAAGAGAACCTTTGCGGCTTGCGACACTCGGCGACAGGGCGAACACAACTTGGAGGATGCCGCGTACGTGCCGGCACATGGGTGCTCAAGGAGTCCTTTGGAAATTGTTGCAAGCGGGCGCAGATTTCATCTTGGCAACGATGTTGCAAGTGAACACGGTCTCTGCATCGACGGCCTCTGTGTCGAAAGAAATGAGCTTTGCTCAAACCCAACTAGCCGACTTGAGTGCTGCCTGAGAGCGAACATACAGACAAGGATCCATAGTCCGAGCAGCATCTTTCGCTGGGTTGATCATGCTCCAACACGCACAATTAAGCAAGTTCATCTGCATGTTCGCATGCCCGAAGCTCATGAAGAGTGCCTTTGGTCTGAGCAACATACGCTTTGAGGTGACTTCGTTAAGTCTTTGCTTAGACGAGTTACGAACTGAGACTGAGAGAGACCAAACGTGTGAGAACTGTAGTAAAGACGTGTTCAGGACAGTTTACAGCTGGTCTTTCACATTCTGTGCACGGCACGCAGCGCGAGGAGAAGCGCCGACTGTCAAACACAATTATGTTTTTCCGGAATGGCATGGTGGTGGGTAGAGAAGAGCCTGCTTGGAGCGATGACTGCGTGACTGGCCAGTCCTGAACCCCGAAAGGCCACGTGCGCAGGACACCCGAGCTTCGTGCAACTCTTAACAACAGCAAGACCGCCACTGGCAGGACCCCATATAGCTCTGAGTGGAAGTCTAGGTAGAACATCTGGGACCCCCCGCCCAACAAAAAAATCATGGTTAATGGTTAATGAAGGTTCCTGAAGGACTGATGTTGAGGAAAAACAAGCCACCTCGACTCACTTGTGTCACTATTTGGTTCTTCCGATCTGATGAGTGTGGTGCAAGAACGGGGTGGCAGATACGTGGATGTCAAGATACTTTCGACTAGTTATCGACCATGTTACCTGCTTCGTTTCCGACAACATCTCGTCTAGTAACCCGAGATTCAGAAACGTAAATCTGGTGTCGCGCCGGGTTTCCTCAAAGAATGTCTGAGGGGTCTTTCCTGACTTTCCTAAAGAATTCAGTCGCCTCAACCGAAGCACTTTGCATTGCCTAGCATCTCAGAGGCTCGCTCCGTGTTGATGCTACTGCTTGGGAGAAGTGGTTTATTTAGACTAAATCTCTTTTCGAAGGCTTCTCAAGCAAGCTGCCATGCGCAGCTTCAAGAACTGCGCGAAGAGTTGGCGAAGTCCCACCGGTCAAAACAAGAGGTGGGATGGGTGGCAAAGCATAGACGTAGGCCCGTGTTGCATCATAGTAAACTCTGCAACGTGAGCCGCTTCGCCCTGCTCGAGGCTGTAGAGGACAAAAGCAAGCTGCTGGAGGTCGATGAGATATGGGCTCCAGTCGATGTAGCAACCAGTGATCAGTGAGGCCCTGACGCAGCTGCGTTCCGAGCGGGCGGAGGAGGAAGAGATAGCTGGGTCCTCAAAGGAGGCTGGCATTGTTCCATTGGCCGCTGAGAGGCGAAGCAGCTCCGGGTGCAGCAAGACCAGGGTGCAGCTGCCTGAGATACCTTCTTGAGTTGAGCTGATAGTTGCCTCAATTGCAGCTCCAGACTTTCCCGCTCTCCCTCCGGTTGACAGCATCCTTGCTTTCTGCACCGACAAAAGCAAACGACAAGGCACAGCTGGTGCAGGTCACAGCAGAGCGAGAAAGGCCGTTCTAATGTCGAGCTCATGAAGAGAGGTTCTCGTCTGGTTTGTGCTGGAGGCTCGCGGTAGACGCCAAGAAGCTCCAGTCCGAATGTGAGACGAGGCACATGCATGGGCCGTGGCCACTGCATTGTCATATATGTTGTGATGCCTCGTGGCTGTCGGAGGCAGAGAGAGTGTCGCCTGCTCGAGTCCACCCTGGAGTCTCAGCGCAAAGCGGCAAGGCAGTCGTCCAGACCGATCTCGACACGACACACGTCTTCTCTTTGCTTCACAAAGGTATTTGGAGGCACAGTCGGAGAAGGAGGTGCCAGGTCCCCGGACCTCAGCACAAAGGCATCGTGAGGAAGTGGGAGCATCATTGTGGAGCACGAATCAAGGCGAATGCTTCGGCACGAGATGAGCGTGCGACTTTCTTCGGCATTGCACCATTGCATGGAAGTGGGATCCTCGGCTTCGGCTTCTTCCATTCCATTCCCAGGCGAGTGCTCCGCCTCAGATTTGCAGAGGGCGGAAGCCGACGCAAAGGAGAAGGATGACCGCTTACGCTTCGTCGCATGAGTCAACCTGGTTTTGTGCTGGGCGTATGCAGGACCGTCTGACCAAAGCCCTGGCCGAAGCCATGGAACGCCAGCAGGCTCCAGACGGCTTCAGACGATTTTGACAAAGTTTGCCCCAGCCAGGCACCCTCGAATCTTCTGCATGAGCTAAAGCGTTGGAACCACCAGGCGACGCATCACATGTTTCGCCTCATGCCTCCGCGGATGCAACCTGTTCGCACGGATCCCTGCACTGAAGGCTCGCGAGCAAGACAGCATGAGGCGCGATGCTCTCGCTGAGTTGTTTCGACATGGATCATGGAACGATCACGAAACGGAATGGTGAGCCAGAGGCAGGACATTGAGCGAATCGCGGCCGAGGCTCGCAGCGCCCCACCCTGCCTGCAGCCATTCGGAGCAACCCTTAGTAGCAAACTCACAGGAAGTTTGTCTGGTCAGGTTCATGACACAAGGTGTCATGGGATCATAGACATAGCAGCTGTAGCAACCGGGGCAGCAGCCGCTAATGCTTGCTGGACGCATAGACCTTCTAGCAATGTGTGATGAAGTCGACAGCAACCTCAGAAGTGCGACAAGAGACATGGGTTGTTTCTCGAATGAGCAGCGCAGTGCAAACTAACATTTCGGTCGCTGGTCAGAGCCGCCAGCCGTTTAAATGTGTAAATTCCAACTGCAGAGCGGCTGCTCCGGCAAGACGGCCTCTGAGGGCTTTCCCGAGAAACGTTTGGTTTGGAAAGGTTAGGTGAAGCAGGAAGCACTGCCCCCGCCTGTGGACGGAAAGTGCCTCGCCTGTTCCGTCTTTCCAAAGCGCGCCCTCAATGTGACACCGTTGCGTAGATCAGCCCGCTGACGAGCATGGGCCGTAAGGCGCAAAGCTGATAAATGTCATTGGAGGTGCCTGGGGACATGCTCCTGAGCGAGCTGCGTGAAGCCCGGACGAGATGTCGGGTACTCGAGACAGCTCTGGAACGGAGGACTGGCTAGCACCGACACAAGCACAGAGATTGGTTCGACATATGACGCAGGACTGCTGGGCAAGACGAGGCATGGTGATTGAGAGATCCGTTCGGAGCGTTCATGTTCTTTCTTGGACTTGGCAGGCTCATGGCCAGTCGAAGTCTCAGTCTTTAGCGGGCCAACATGCATCCCCGAAATGGGGCCTGGCTAAATATATTCCTATAGCTGTGGCTGCACCAAGGCTGTAGGAACAGACTCAGAGGTCGCCTATACACGACAGTTCTGTGCAGCTGCACAGGTGCATGTGCAGCTGTGCAAAGCTGTCGTCCGTAACTTCGGTACCCGGTGCTTTCAAGTACTCATCGGAAGAACAGCCTTGAGGGCGTCGGGCAGATCGTCAATGCGACGGGTTGCCAGTTGGGATGAGGGGGTGGTGCAATGTCGCGAACATCAAAGCTTCCGGCTCCAGATGAAGTTGTGATACCGTGCGCAGATGTGTGTGCGACTCCTGCGCCCGTGGCGCGGAGCGGACGAGCAAGCCGCGGCATCGAAGGCAAGCTCCAAAGCAAATCCACGCCGGACGACGTGGCTGCGCTGCAAGCCACGACGGCCACTGTACAGCTTGTTTGGTCGTCTGCTATTTGTCCGTCAGAGGCTCGTGTCACAGTCTCGACCATCCGTTCTTTGACTCAGCTTGAAAACTTGCAGCTTCCTGTCGTCCAAGGCCTCAAGGCTTAATGTCAGTCATGCCAGCTGCTCTCTTGCACTCTTGCCTTTCAAGAATCTGTGCGAGGCTGACTCAGGACTGTTTCTGTCAGTTTGCAGAATCTTGTTCAGTTCAAGAAGCAAAGTGAAGCAGGAAACCTTGCAGGACTCTGATCGTGCTCGCCATGAGCTTCGGAAAGAGATGCGAAGCTGGCAGGGTCACTCACAATTGCCTGTTGTCGCATTCCTGACATGCTGTGCTCTGGCTTTGTAGGCTGAAAGGCGAAGCGGATGGCAGGCATTCCGGCGAACCCAGGTTCTTCACAGACGTGGGGAGCTTCCTTGTTGGGTTGATGCCATGCAAGGTTACAATCTCCACGGCTCCAGTCGCCGGCCTTTGGCTTACGCAACATGTAGGGTTCTCTTCCACCAAGTCGAGCCTGTCTCCTTCGATCCAGCTGAAGTTCTGGTACTGTGAAACCTGAATCTGCAGATGCACGGTTCTTCTCTTGCTGGGGCCCGGGGGGAACCTTGCAAACAGAGCCAACCAATCGCTGAAGTGCAGCAGGCCCCGAGATTGTTGCACGAGAATCGTTGCAAAGCCTTTCTCTTGCACCGGCCTCTGGGATGACTTCTGCGGTATACGAGGGTGACTTGTGTGCCAAGGGGACGTTTTAAAGTTTCTGGTTTCGAGAAAATCCTCCAAAATTTCGGCTGCTGCGGAAATCTTCCCAAATCCCCAGATTGGCGGAAAGCGGCCGTTTGGAGAGTTGGGAAGATTGCGGCAAACAGCCCCACACTTCCAAGCTTGAGTCGCAGTTGCACCACTGACTTGGCTTGACGACTAGCCACGAGCATGAAGTCCGAATCCTTCCACCCGAAATCCTTGCGCCGCATGTTCACCGATATTGGGTCGCATGAGCCACAACCTCTGCTTTACGTATTTGTCTGACTGACCGGTGTCTTGTCTTTGGGCCGTCCCTCGCGAGCAGTGCAGCAGTCTCTCTGAGGAAAACCATGCTATTCTCGAAACTGTTATATAGTGCTGCAGCTGGGCATGTGTTTTGAATTATCATGAGCGTAGGAGCAGAAAGGGATCACAGTTCAACTATGGAGGCAGAACACTGTACACTGTACTGCACAATTGCGTGGCTGCACAAGCGGCGCTTGCCACCACGTAACTTCACAGAGCATCATGAGATCCACACGATCCTGAGAAAATGCATTCCTCTGAGGTCACGGCAGACCTGGAGCGACGATGATCAAAGCTCAGTGCAGTAATGGAGCGATGGCTGTCGCTCTCGCGACACTGGGAGCTCTTTCGGCTTTCTGCTTGCTTTCAGGTCAGGACCTCCAGCTGCAAGCTCGGATGGTGCCGGATTCTCGAAGTTTGGGCGTGGCAGCGCCGCTTGCGGGCCAAGGTTTCAACTGGACAGGGCTCTGGAGGATGCTGCAGCTGCGAGGCGAAGTCGGCAAGCGGTCGAATACACCTAACTGTCTGGTGTCCACGTGTCCAATGCGCAACAGGCAGCGAGTGGCGGATCTGGAGCTCTCTCCCCAGCCTGGCCCAGCCTGCATGCCATGCACGTGCCACCCAACTGTCCCTCATGCCAAGGTGGGACACTCGCGATGCAACTTCGAGCCTGTGGGTGCCTTCCCCAGTTTCTGATTCTGAGGTTTGAAACGACAGCGAATCATGAAGTTTACAAACGTGGAATGAGAAGCATGTAAGGGCCAGGGACGGCAAACACCGCTGGCGAACAGGCCCGAACTTCCCACATGGTTTTGCTCTTTCTTGGAGCTCAGCACTGTCAGGCAAGCTTCGATGGAGCTTGAGAGGACGACAGCAGCTGCGCTGCAAGAATAATGTTTACCCACCTTGTAACCTGCACCTTGCTCTGCCGGAGGTGTCTTTGGAAGCGGAGATGAATGCAGCTTTTGCACAGGCATGTGATGGAGTGAAGGAAACTTCAGAGCCCGCGGCCCTGTCAGGCTCAGGCAGCAAAAGCCGCGGAAGAGTCTGCGCTTGTTGCCCTGTCCGACGAAAGCTTGGCATCGTTGAGGGATTCGCTCGGCTTCGGTGCGTTGAATTTTCTGAGGAAAGTGAGCGCCGCTGCCACAACGGCCTGCGACGCATGGACGCGATGTTGGCAGACACCAAGGAGCTGACCCGCGAGCTGGCGAAGCACAAGCACCTGGCCAAGGCGGGGATGGAGGGACGAAGACCAAGAGAGAGCACCCAAAAGTGTGCTGCAAGGGAATGGATGACCTGGTCCGTCGTCACGAGAAGATGCTCAGGAGCTGTGCTCATTGGGTTCTGAGACTAGAGCCAGGAGTTCAGTGACTGAGGCAGCGCGACCAAGATCCTTTGCAAGCTAGCAACTTGGATTCCGGTCTCGCCTTGTAAGCTGGTACAGTCATATGAGATTTTTGCATTCTACTGGCAGCAGGCCACTCCGACCTTTAGCGAAGTTCGATCGCGTTCAGGGAGAAGGCGCTTTTTTGTGCTTTTATACAGGCAGGTCAAGGTGAATCTATATCAGATGTCCAGACCAGGCCTTCTCCACAAGCCCGGCAACCCACGGTGCATCCAAAGTGGTCAGTTCAGGACATGGGTTTCGGATGCATGTGGATGCTTGCCGACATGCAGCATGTGCGGAGTTTTGGACGTCAGGAGGCGGACAACGGCACTTCGGGTAGAAGCGAGTTGAGGGCTGACCTACACCGAACTGGAGGCGAATCGTTTTTTCATTAGACGAGATTGTCGCTTGCAGACATGCAAGCGTTGCCTGGCTGTTCTGCTGAGCTAATGATCCGAGAGGCCCAGACTCCCGAAAGGCTGCAGTATCCCTAGTTGGATAAGATGCAGCCGAGATGCACATGATTCGAAGACATGTCTTGAGGCCGCTTTGTCTCTGAACTCGTCTTCCGATGCAGGATTGGATCCGGATATGCGACGTACCAGTAGATTTCTCTAAGCCGTCTCGCGTTCAGGTAGGCTCCGCAGCGGCTCCTTATCTCCAAGAGAACGGAGCAAGACACAGGCCCGGACCCGGCAAAGGCTTCAGCGCTGTTGCGCTTCGAGTTCTCCGAGGAGTTGCGGGGCAGCCCGTATTGGCGACCGCTCCAAGGGCCGCGCTCGTCGGAGGACCGGAATCCACCGGCCCGCTGAGTCCGAGTCCGCCCAGGCAGCCTTCTGCGAACTTCGGGAGTGCTTCTCGCTGGAGGGAGGTGGGGCTGTGAGAAGCTGTGTGCATCTCTATGCCAACTTCGTGCGCTCTCTTTGCAAGGCCTCTGGTCGATCTGAAGACAGGCTCCGGCTCTCTTTTGAGAAGTGTTTTCTGGTAGCTCTCATTTGACAAGTGTTTGCTGTTGCCACGGCAGTTGCTGTAACCAAAGCTCCGTGAAGTCTTCGCTTTGGTCATGGCGGGAGCCGCGGGAGCAAGAAACATGTTGCGTGCTGCATGCGCCCCCTTTCGTTTAGGGCTCAGTTCTAGGTTTCCAAGGTGCAGCATGTCACAGAGTGAGAAGTCATTTTCGTGTTTAGGATCGGGCGATCGCTCTGCTACCGCACATCGCATACGAGGATGCCTGCCAGCGTCGAAACAAGGGCACAAGACACACCCGAAACTCTCAGAAACATCGTAAATGCGAAGCCGCACCGTAACACACTACCTTCAAGCCGGAACTCTAAGCAAACGGTGCTGCACCGCGCTCGGTTGTCCGGTGAGCTGCAAGTGTCGCTCCTTGCAACTGCGCAGGCTTGCTCTCTATTGTCCTCAACTTATGCTGTTTACTGCTTACTGTTCTTACTGCCTTCTCAGCCAGCATGGTCAGTGTCGTCACTGCTGGTAAGCCGGCAAGCCTGCTCCTTGCGAGTATCACCGAGCCATTCACATGCTCGACAAGTTCAATGATTTGTTTCGCTTTAGTTGCAGCGTTGCCTGTGCTTCCGCCGTGTACATCAACAGCCACAGCATTGACACATTCGACTTCTCATCTAGACAGTCTAACTATCTAAACACCCAGCTTTCCGTTGCCTTCACCATGCAGTTGGCTGGTGAAACACCCAATCCCCGATGTTCCTTCAAACACCGTGGAGGCTTGCCTCGGGAATCTGACGCAGGCCAGCGGGGACGTTTTACGCTGCTCGTTGCGATTGCTGATACATATTGATTCTCGAGAAGTGTCAGGACGGTTGATGCTTCCCCGACTAGTCAAGGTCCGATACAGAGCATAGAACAAATGCTAATTCGTGTTTGTGCATGTAATTAAGTTGGTGTAGCTCGCCAACATGCAAGTCCTGTCCATGACTGCAACGTACATCTGATGCAGGGGCAAGGCAGGCTGATGTAGTTTAGATGGGGATCTATTCAGCAGGCGGTGGGTCCGGCGGTATTGCGCCGATAAATCTTGCACAGGGGTTTTCATTACAAGCCTCGTCTCAAGTGCAAGTCTTCCGAAGAGTTGTTGCTAGCAAGAAGTTGAGTGTTAGAGCTGCCTAGGTTGCAGAGCCATCAGGCCGTTACGCTTGAAGTTGTTTAAGCCTCCCAGGCAGGTGAATGCAAGATGTATGGCTAACTGGTCTCTGAGGGCGAAAACATCGATTTTGCAAGAGCGCACGGGATTGCAAGTGGCCTTTTTGGAAGCCGATGCCGGGATGGAACATGTGCCCTGACATCCTGGAAAGCTGTGCAATGTTTGCTTGGGCACTCACTTAGTCAGCAAACGCGGGGGAACGGTCTCCTTATTGCTCCAACTCGCAGTCTGTTGGTGTGTGCTGGTGCATGATTGTGGAAGTACTGTACGAATGCGGCACTTGTTGGAAACCGCCGCATGCTCAAGCAGACTATGTCTTAGGTAGACTACAGGCCGTAGATGTCGCAGGTGCAAGTCTAGCTTGCACCGCGAAGCCAAAGAGTTGTCTTGCTGAAACAGCACACGAGAAGAGCACAGCTTCCAGCTTGCTGAACCTCAGAACCCGCTGATCGATTTTACGGGCTCTTAGCCGATCGCAGGAAAGACCACTCGCGAGAGTGTTCCTCTCTTTGCCATGTGGACGAAGCCTCCACCAGATGTGTCATGTGTGTGCGACCCGGATATTCGGGACGGGATTCCATACTTCGATGAATGCTCGGAGAAGCCCAGGTCAGCAATAGCGTGGAATCATTCTACCGTGGAACTGTCGCAGGCACGATTCTGCCTCACAGTCACATCAAGTGCAAACGCTTCGTGTCGTCTGCCTCGGCCCGGGGCATGGGGGCGGTGGCTCTTTTGAGAGGGGGGGAAGCTCTGACAGCTCCGGCCGGGGCCGAACTTATGCAGCCAGCAACGCATGACAGCGAGAAGCGAAGATTCAGGCATGGCACCATCCTCTTGAATCTTGCAGTAGTCCCTGTGCAAAAATGATGGAAGTCGCTCCTGTCGAATCGTGCCATTCGACGAGCAAGGAAATCATGTAGAGCATTCTTGTATCTGTTCAAACAAACAGGCAGCGGCGTCTTGTCAACACTTTCTGCATGGTTCATTTCAGACCGACAGTGCATCGCCTCTGCTAGCTGCTGGCTGCGGATCTGTTTCCCTTCTTCAGATTGTTTTTTGCACACTTCTTTGTTGCGGCCTTCGCCGCGACCTCATCCTTAGCAGGGTGGCAACTGTCAAGCTTCTTGCCTGCCACCCATGCATCTTTAGCACAGCCGGGTTAGACATGACCATAAAGCCTGGCAGCACGGTAGCTGTGACTTCCCAATTTATTGAGAAAAGCATCGAGAGTGGGGCCGGCAGAGGTTTGATCTGCTTAAGCTGTCGTTTGGCATCTTCAGCTGCTCATGCATGCTTCAGGCATCCTACTCCAGTGCGTTTCCACATGCATTTAGAGTAGTGAGAGGCCCACTGACTTTTTGAGCTTGGCTTGCAAACCAATGGCTATTTCATGTGGAAGGGCTTGGGCTATGCTCAGGCTTCGGGGCGTTATCCCCTGCAGGTGGCATCTTTGGCTTGGTCTTCGGGCCGGAGACGGCGCCAAGCCTGTCGAGAGCATTTGAGGGAGAAAATCTTCCTGTCTTTGCAATGCCCTTGCAGGGTGTCGGCCTGCTGGCACATCTCAAGGGCACTGTTCGGCCCGCGGCGCTCGCCGGCGTCTGGCCTCTTGGCATGGTGTGGACGGGGCGACAGTGCAAACTGCAGACGGCATCTTTTTGGAATGTCAGTTGTCTGATCAGGACATCCCTGTATGCATTCGCCCACCCTGCGTGTCTCTTTCTGAACCATTGCTCGTGAGGTGCCTCTTGACATCGTTTTCGTCATGTGCGATCACCTTACATTTCAGATAACTTTCGGAGCTGTCCTTCAGCACAGCTTAGCCTTAGCATGCATGCCTAGCTCCATCTCGAGGTGCTGACGAGAGACGGCTTTCCTTATCCATACAACGGGGCTATCTCCGGGCTCTTTTCAGGCGTGATGGGTGGGTCTATGCTGCATTGGGAGTGGCATGTCAAGGCCCTCTGTTCCAAATTCTAAACAGATGGAGAAATTGCAGGGGCGGTGCTGAGCATCGTCAATCGTTGGGATAGGGAGTTGCAAGCCCAGTCGTGGAAGGGCTCTGAATTCGCTCAGAAACAGTGCAATCGTGGCAACCGAGTTCCACACTGTGGACCATGGCTGGCAGCTCTGTGCTCAGCATACTGTGCCGCCCTCGGCTCAAATAGGGAGCGATTGTTCTGTGCTAATCTGCTGTTCTCCGCCCGTCTGTGCAGATCCCACTATGCTACAGACGGACAAAGCATGAACGTCAAGGCGGCGAGCTGCATACCTTCTGGTCATCACACTCCTGTACTCGCAACCTGCGCAAGCGCAGGGCCGAAGGGCTTTATTTCTCGAGTTAGAGGAAAGCAGCCAGTCACTAGAAATAAGTAACAGACAAGCCAACGAACAAATACATACTTAGTAAGGAAGTATACTTTGAATAAATACATAAATAGAAGAGTAAGATAGGCAATTAAATCAACATATAAACATGTACAAAACAAACAAATACGTATTGGTATGTGCGTCTATATCTTGTTGTATGTAAAAGTCAAATAACCGCAGACATAAATAAATGTATATACATATATCTGTATATATGTATATGTACATACATACAAACATACATGCATACATTCAGACATACCTATGTACGTGCATACATGCATGCATGCATGCATGCATGCATGCATGCATGCATACACACATACATACATACATACATACATACATACATAAGTACATACACGCATACATACATACATACATACATACATACATACATACATATATATATATATATATATATAGAGAGAGAAGACACGAGCTACATGCACACGTGCATACCCTTGTACACATTCGTGTATGTGTGTAGCTATGTATGTATGTATGTATGTATGTATGTATGTATGTATGTATGTATGTATGCATTTCTGTATGTATGTATGTATGTATGTATGTATGTAAGTATGTATGTATGTATGTATGTATGTATGTATGTATGCATGTGCATGTACGTGGGTATGTACGCATGTAAATGAACATATGCACACGTGTGCATAGACGCGTACCTATGCGCATGCGTATGCACAATGTTTCTTTTACCTTTTACCTCAATCATGTGATCGGGTTCCCGCGCATGTGTGCTTCAACTTCCATGCCTAGCCCGGGCAATGGCGCTGCCGCTGTCGTGCCCTCCGCGTAGCAGTAGCAGATCACGATCCCTGCACAAGAATGTGCTGGGGAGAATCTGTACTGTAAGGCAGATTGTAGCTGTCTGGTCAAGCGAACCTTGCGGCCGAGTCTTGAGGAACGCCTTGTCGAGCTCCAACTCGAGTGAAGAGGCAGCCTCGACCCATCGAATTTGTGTGAAGAGCTGCCCGTGCTGCCGTGAAGGGAAGCGAATGAACGATTTTCGGCTGCTGTGGCAGTGCTCGACGAGCAGACGATTGCTGCTTGCAGCGTTCAGCTTCACCTGTTGCATACTACAATTAGACCAACTGACGTGCGACAGCTTAGGCACCGCTCCTGGACGTCTTGCAATTGCTTGGCCATACTTCTGATCGGGAGAATCATGAGGAGGACATTTATCGGGCATGCCCTGAGCATGGCATGCATTCGTTGAAGACGGCTGGATGTTGCGCTTTGGACGAACTGTCAATTATTGTGTTGGTTGTGCTGAGTTGTCTGCAGCATAGCTGGCCTACCAACCTCGTGCCGTATGGCCGACAGCTTGTATTCACCCGGCCCGACAGTAGTCTAGAGGTGGCTGTATACAGGGAGGGAGAATTGTGGTAGCGTAAACTTTGCGACCGGAAGACTTGGGCAGCGATAGCATCAATCTTTTGTTAATGTTTGCCTGAGATGCGCGAAGGCAGTTCGGGAGCTCGCATTCATGCAGGTACTTTTGTGTCGGAGATTTCTGGAGTAGTACCTGGACAGACCTGGCTGTGGGCAGATGACGAGGAGACGGTCGCAGCTACTTCGACACATTCAGTCCTGGATGGCAGGTTGTGACGGAAACGAACTGGAAGCCAAGGCATTTGATGATGCAGCCTGCGCTCTGCTCAATAGGCTTCCGAGCAAGCTGCGGAATCAATTGATGTCACCCGCCTGCCTAAATTTTACTCGCTGTTTCCGTCATGTAAACCGGATTTTGTGCTTTTCCTCTCATCTCTTTCCAGATGATCCGAGGCTTTACACAGCCTCTTTGACCATCATTCCTCACAGCGTGCATGAGGATGCCTCAAAATGGCACGTGGACTGGTACGGCATTCCAGATGCTTTGTCCTGGACAATGTTGGTTCCTTTATGGCCTCGGGCGGCTAGATGCAGATGGTACAACACGTTCGAAACATGAAGGATTCTGGATTCATGGCTCTGAAAGTTCTGTCCGTGCGATGTCATGCTGTACCAAGGATGACGAAGATTGGCGAGTGTTGGGTGGGACGCAGCTGTGCCTAAAGGAGCACGCGCTACCGCGGGCCGACTCGGTGGCACCCTCCATAGCTGCAGTGGCAGCGCTGGTTGCCAAAGAGGCGTTGTCACTGAACAAAACGAGGGCACCTGTCGTCACATCAAGCTTGGAAGCTGCTGTGGTGAGAGGGGAAAGAAAGAACGAAAGAAAGAAAAGAAGACAGAAAGAAAGAAATAACGAAAGAAAGAAATAACAAAATAAAGAAAGAAAGACAGAAAGAAAGACAGAAATAGATCAAGAAAGAAAGAAAGCAAGACGGACAGACAGAAAGAAAGAACGAAAAAAAGAACGAACTAAAGAAATGACGAAATAAAAAAGGAACGAAAGAACGAAATAAACAAAGAAATAACGAAAGAAATAAACAAACAAAAAGAACGAACGAAATAAAGAAGTAAATACGTAACGAAAGAAAGCAATAAATAACGGAAGAAAGAAAGCAATAACTAACGAAAGAAAGAAATAAATAAGGAAAGAAAGAAATAAATAAAGAACGACAGAAAGAAATAAAGAGATACATACATAAATAAAGACAGACGTACAGGAAGGAAGTAAGGAACAAAAACGAAATAGACTAAATAGTAAGAACCAGAAACATAGTAATGAACGGAAGGAATAAAAAGCAAATGCCACCAAACAACAAAATAATAATACAAACAAGTGCAAGTAAACAACAAGATAAGAAGAAACAACCAAAGGAATCGCAAGAAAGAAGACCACACAGTGCGAGGGGGAAATCATAACAACAACACCAAACATAATGCTAAACGCACAAAACCAAGAAAGAACAAACATAAACAATAGAGCATACGAGATCAACAACGAAGGCAATGAAAGCAAGAAAGCAACAACGACAACAACAAGACAAACAAATATAACCAGCACTGTGAGTCATCGTGTTGATGTTAGGATTCTTGGTTCATTGGTGAGTTTTTTGACACTCTTGTGTGGGGGTGCGACGCTCAATTCGTTTGGGGCGGTTTTGTTTCATTGGCTCCCAAGCCCGAACCCGTGCGCCCGGAAATTCAAAGGCCTAAACTCCATAGACTTTAGGGCCTATAGCTTTTTTGCTGGGAAGCTTGATGCAAAGCTGCCCCAATGGCCGCCACGATATTCGTCCGTTTGCTGTCACAGGATTTCGCAATGTTCTCCATTTTGCTATCTTGGCTGTTGGAGCTATTGCTGCCGTGATGCTGATGCTGTGATGATCCGGAGCCCAAACTATATGAACTCAAACTGGGGTTTAAGGAAGGAAGGAAGGAGACGAAGAAAAGAAGGAAGGAAGGAAGGCAGGAAGGAAGGAAGGCAGGAAGGAAGGAAGGAAGGAAGGAAGGAAGCACAAGAGAGCAGAAGGAACAAGGAAGCAAGCGAGGAATAAAGCAGAACGAAGGTAGAACAGTTTGCAAATGGGGGGCAGCTGCCCTCCAACCCCCGCCTTTTTTAAGCCGAACAAGCTTGCTTCAAAGCAGTCTCTTCGAAACCCATCATGCGAGCATTGTGTTTGCAAATGGGAGGGGCGCAGCCCCCCCAACCCCCGCGAGATTTTAAGCCGTGCAAGCTTGCTTCAAAGTATATGGCAGGAATCGCCAAATGTGGGGGGCGTGTCTAAGATATATGGTGAACCGGAATCGTCAAACGCGGGGGCTAGAACACCCGAGGCCCTAGACCCTGGAATGGCCCGAGGCAAATTCTCCCTGAAATTGTCGCATATCCTATGATTAAGTTTCGTTTTGAAGTGCTTAAGTTATTTTGATGTTCATGGAACTTATTACGTTTATTTTGATGCTTATTTTAGGTTTTTTTCATGCTCCTGCCTAGTTTTTCGTTGATGCCTATCTATTTTTGTTTGATGCCTCACCCACGATGAGAGGCAGCCGAACAAAATCCCAACGAATGCCCTGAACACTGGGCCTCCGCGGATTTCTCTGTGGTTGAGCACAGTCACTTGGTTGGATGCACTTATGATGAAGTTAGAGTCCTTTATCATCGGGCACGGTGTTTTCATGTGCTCAGGTTACCACCGCGGCGAATGCCTCTTGTTCGAAGGTCACGTGCTGCATCGCACGGGTCCATATCAGGCTCCGGCCTTTGCCAGCATCATCGATGCCCTGTTTGCAGAGCGAGCTTCCGAACATGTGCATGTGATGCATCGGCGAATAAGTTGCGCTAACTTGCCCCAGAACAAGCCAGTCCGGCAGATGGAGGCACAGGAGCCTCGAATTTCGTACATACGTGCCTTGCCGTCCGTTTAGCCAGGGAATGAAGACTTGCAGAGCTGCTGACAGAAAACAAAACAGCCTGTTCCTTTGATGTTTTGCCATGACTATCACTTCCCACAACGCTACTACCGCTCCTCCTGCTGCTGCCACTACTACGACTACGACTACGACTGCATGTACGACTACGACGACGACGGCGACTACTACTGCGGCTCCTGCTGCTGCTCCTGCTGCTGCTGCTGCTGCTGCTCTTGCTCTCCTGCTGTCCTGCTCCTTCTCCTGCTGCTGCTGTAACTCGCCTGCTGAGCCTGACGGACTTGATCTGCAAAGAGGAGCCGGAAGAAGCAACTAGCAAAGCATGATGCTTTGTAGAGACATGGCCAGTCATCTAGTCCCGGCTCAGGCCGAGAATCCTGCAATGAGGGTGTTGGCGTCTCTTATGGCACTTCGTTTGCATAGGATGCTTTTTACTGCCCTGCTTTCGAAATGCAGCTGCAGGTTGGACCGCGTGATCCAAGACACTGGCCTGAAGTTTCTAGGAGTCTCCGCAAGCAGGGAGCCTGTTTCGTTCGGAAGCCATGCAAAAGCGAGGGGTCCGCTGCAAGTTGCTGCCTGGAAACTGTTCGTCATATCGATGTGCATATGTAAGCGAAGCGTTGGGAGGCTGAGAAAGAAGCGGCAGCAGTAAGAAGCGAGTGACTTCGCACCCAGCTGCGCAAAGGTATAAAAACCATGTGTCGTGGTTGTTACTCGGGCCAGAACCCGGGCCCTCGCAGAGAGCCACGCGTGCCAGCCATCGAGCCATCTCGTGATCTCGTGCCCTGCAGGATTTGTTTTGGCTCTAAATCTGAGCCGACCCTGTTCCCATTCTCTCATGGAGCAACCTGAGTTTACGGTCCGAGACTGAGGAGTCGCTAAGATCTAATGCTGAGTCATGAGCGTTTCTTCGTGCAGGCCCTTTTGCGGGCTGGAACTCTTGGTGCCGCGTCTCTCTGTGTTCCACCGGTCTGTTTGCACTGCTGTTTCATGCCTGGAGAGTTTCACGTCTTTTGCTGCTTCACATGTTTCCGTCGCGTGCTCAAGCAGCAGCAGTTCTGCGAGCAACGGTTGCTAGCAGATCTGTTGCACATTCCCCAGCGCGGAGAAGTTGACCCCGCCAGGGCCTCTGAACACAGCAGCCGTGGCTGTGCTGTCAAGGGCTGCTCGCTTGTTTGCCTGTCATTGCTCTAAGCCGCTGCTCTCAGGCCAGATGAGTGGAAGCTTGTACCTTGCTCCAGCAAGAAGTGAGGATAAATTGGTTGAAGATGGGGAAGAGGCTCGAAATGGCTTCAAGAAGCATGTTTTCAAGCAAAAGTGCCGAGGGGAGGACTTTCCTTCTGGCAGGAGTCGGACAGCGATGATGAAGTTTTCTATTGGTCCGATACAGACAAGCACCTTGCCACACAGCTCGGGCAATACTTTGTGGGTTGGGAATTGAGATGGCAGGTTTGGGGAGTAGGGTAGATGGGTATTGTGGCTGGGGTCAGGATAATGCGGATCAGAGTGGCTGTCCTTCGAAACTGCAGGAGATGTCGCAAACATCCAGTCTGCTGGCTTTTCGTCATTGCGCTTGCAGTGATCCTGGGCCCTTTGGTCGTCGCTTTCCGGGACAGCAGTATGCCTCAGGGAACAGCCAACTGGATATCAGACAGACTATCCAAGCCCTTGGGGAAGCCAACAGACCCTGTGGCAGACACGTCTCTGGCATTGCTCATCGGCTTCTCGAAGCAGCAGGTGGTGCAGTCCTCGGTTCTCGTTGACATTGCTTTTGGTTTGGTCTTGTCCGGCACCCTTACTGCTACGGTGATTGCGACACTGGAGCCGGATGCGCAGAGTGTCCCAAGAGACTTTCTACAGAAAGCAACGTTGTCCAACATGACGCAAGACATGACGCAGCCGCAAGGTCGCTTGTGGAGCACAGCTTTAGGGCTCGCCTCGGTCTTAAGTGTGATATCGATGTACACCTTCTGGCTCTATCGTAGTTGGGCTCCCTACGTCGACAGCAACAACCCCATCCACTCGATCGTTCTGGAGCGCGCGCTCGAACGTCGCTTACGCATTGCCTGGGCTCTGGTGCCCCAAGTTGGATTTGTTCTTGCTGCAATGGTGCCCAGCCTTTCAGACGTGGCCGGCTACGAAGTAGTTCTAACCGCAGTGCACAATGTCTCTGCTCCTTTTGCCATGCTGTTCTTGATGATCATGGAGACCATCCAACTCGGCTTTGGAGAGAATGCCTTCCAGTATTTCTTCACCGACGAGGCCGCTCCAGTATATGGCCCGCTAACAAAGTATCAGCGGATGCGCGTGTGCTTGCTCATTGAAGCCTGGATTGCGGGCTTGATCTTTATCGGAGTCTCTTGCCAACATTTCATTGATGTGTTTTGTGTGGCGTGCTTTTGACCATTCAGTCCATTGCAAAACCACCTCCGAATTGAGGTGCAAGCCTATCTCGGCTTACGTGACTTTGCTGCCTTGGTTGACCGTAGAGCCTGCAACATGCATGCAGCAAGTGCAAGGGAAGAACCGGCGATACTGGGTGGCGCTGACATCCTACTACGGTGAGGCCCTTCTCCCAGAAGTCGAGAGATCGTCGAGGCGTAGCAGGACCATGTAACAGTCAGGTAATTGGTACCATCCTGGCATTTTCTTTGCCGGCGGCGGCAGCAATTGATATGGGTCACATGACCGACCTCGCGCCTTAGGCTGTGAGACGTGTTGCAGTGAAGTTGCGGTCTTGCAAGCGGTTGTCTTCCGGCGCCGCTCCAGCCTTACGCCTAGGTGCACTCGCGATCGGCACTCGTGGAGACTGCAGCTGTTCTACCATTGATCTATCAGTCCCATATAAATTCAACTATTTCACAGCTGTCGCACCAGCTCGCCGAGCAGGCAGAGCAGTTGACATGATATAGGTTTATGCACGTTTTCTCAGTGCTGGACGGCCGCCCAGCACGGGATGGGCAGAAATGCCGAATGCTAGCAGTGCCCTTCTATCAACAAGTTGACATCAAGAGCTTAATTCGACCAGGTGTCCAATGGATTAGATGAAGCGGGCAAGACTAGGACTGGCTACAAAGGGCCAACAAAACAACGTCGCCGTTTTTGAGCTTGTCTGCGGGAGTTGCTGTTGCTTCATCGGTCGTCCCATGCACGTCGTTCGAAACTCCGTGCGGGTTTCCTTCCAACTCCAAGGATTCGGTTTATCCGACATGTGGTGGAGGTCAAACTATGTTATGCTTCCGTATTGCAGTGTTGTAAGCGGTTTCTTCGCGGAGACTCAATGTCGACAGGACAATGTGAAGGTCTGCGCCGCTGTGTTGTCGAATCTCTTTCCGGGCTTGGCGGGAGGCTGCAAAGCTTGAAGCCGACAGATCATCTGGTCTCGAGAGCTGAGGCTGAGGCCGCTTCAAAAGCGAAAGCCGCCAGGTTGATTTCCTAGTTGCAGCGACAACCAAAGGTTGACAAGGATGGATTGCGCGTCACGCTCCGGTCCACCCCTACACCTCCACACAATCAGTGGCATGAGGCGAACAAAAATCATGTTACAAAAGGCAGGTGCCATTGGCTGACAGGCGATGCAGGACGCAGTCTCGAGCACTGACTGGACAGGGTCCAAAGGCGGCATTCGCGTCGAATTCCGGTGCTCAAGCCCACAACATCTTCCCCGTTTCGAGGACCAAAGATTTCACCGAAGTGTCGGCAGGAAGGTTCGGAAAGGCTCAGAAGCATCTAGAACATGTAAAGGAGGAAAACGAACCATATTTGTAGTTCTACTAGTCGACAAGAGATCAGGCACTTTGAGCGTTGACCCACCACTTCGGTAGGCATGGCATGGTCTGTCGTGTGCACTTATGTTTGGAATTGCCCGAACCGCCATCAACCTGAGCTCAAAAACGAAGGAGACAGTACTGACAGGTCAATCTGGACTGAGGCATGATTTGAACTCCTCAGGGCTCTTTCTCCGTGCGTCTTCGTGCTCTATGCCAGGTCGCGACGATGCCCTTGGATGTGGTTAGACATGCCGTGCAGGCCCAGCCCTGAAGCGCTCTGCACTCGCTTTGCACTCGCTTTGCACTCGCTTCTCAAGGCAGCGATTTCCAGCAAACGTCCGCATCCTGGACTTGCAGAGGCGAGCTTGAAAGGCCCTCGGCCCTCGTGTCTGGCTGTCCGGTGCAGGCTTTCCGTGCAGCTGCATCACCTCCGAGTCGCTTGGCGAAAGCTCTGAGCTCTTGGAGACCGCTTCCCACTCTGTCTTGAAATGCGTGGAGGCGGCTTTTTCCGCGGACTTGTTCCGGCGCAAAGCCGAGTGTTTGCTGAGCATCAGCCGGGAGGCATTTCGTGGTGATGTGCCTAGGCGCTCTTCTGCTCTGCAGCGGGACCTGCAGCGTTTCTGTTGGGTTACGAGGCGAGCAATCGCACTCTGGGCAGCAACACTTGAGGGCCAGTTGCGTCTTGCTGCAACCACACGGCGACGAACGTGTCAAGGGGAGGTCTGCTAAGTTGCTTTAATGCAGGCTTTTATATTCTCACTTCCACAGCAAAAAGCAGCACTGCAGGCGACATGTTAGGCAATGTTTTGGCTTTCTCCATGGGGTGCTTCTACAAGTAAGTGACTTCAGCTCTTGGAAAGCTTTGTGCAGCTTTGGGCTTGGCAGGTGCAGCGAGGTTCAAAGGAGGCCCAGTGGAAATGTTGCATGGTGTATTCAGGCTTCTGCTCGGCATGCGACAAGTTTGCAGTTTGGACAGGTCCTGGAAGCGGGACTAGTGGCCAAGGCTGTCGGGCTCCCAGATGCGTAAGTGAGCTGCTGGAAAGCAGCTTTCGTACCGCTCTCTGAAGGAGTCAAAAGGCCAATCCCAACCTTGCACATGCAAGTCCATCTTCTTGGACACGACTCGTTTTCTTTCCCTTTTCGCTCATGGCAGTCGTCCTCCAGACTGACAGACGAGCCGCCTACGGGTGTCAGGCTGCAAGGATGAACGATGGAAGGGTGCCGCGTGCAAACGCATTTCGGCATGCAGGCCACGGAAGTCAAGCCATTTTTCACAGGTGTGGTGGCCTGATGGCACTGCCATCTCATGAGCCTTTCGATATCCTAGCTTTCTGGAGCACAACATGGGCTGCATTCGGACAGGGAGAAGAGGAAGTTAAGACTGATCAGAAGCGCGTTCTTGCCATGCGAAGTTCGTCTCTGTCTAAGGTCCAAGTCGCAGTCGTTCAGCCATTCGACTTTTTCCGAACGTCTTGGCAGGCATTCTGAACTGACACGAGCAGTGTGGCAGTGCCCTTCAAGTTCGATGCAGGCGGCATTGTTGCTGCCAGAGACGAGGTCTTCGCATTTGTTACGCGGCCCATGGGAGGCCCGCAGAAGGCGTTGTTTGTATAGGCAGTACAAGTTACAGATGCTGAATTTGTTCAGCTCAGCACAGCCCTGGCATGAGGTGATCACCACGGACGGCCCTAGGTCACTCTGGCGAGGTGCATCGTGCCTCAAACACTACTGTAGTTCATCTTCCGCAGTCTAGAGGTTCTTTCAAGTTGAGCACGTGATGCTGCTGCTTTGCCGGTACTCGTAGGCCTCATTCCAACACTCTTGCGAGACGTCCTTGCTGCGGGAACCTTCTGGTGATGTGCTCAGATCATTTCTTGCGGCTGTCGTTGCTATGGACTCGAGAAAGGTCCAGCTACATGTACCTCAACCAGGTAGTGCTGAACGAAAGCTCCCTGGAGGATCGAAGGGTCCTATAGCTCCTATTCCGGCGGTCGAATCCGAGTAGGACCTGAGTGCAATTTTTTCTCTAAGCCAAAGGGCCCGAGCCCCGCGCTTGGGTGTAGGCCCGGCTTGGCATCTGCCTCCATGGCCCCTCTCGCGGAGATCTGCGAGCTGTGCCAGGAGGTTCTGTTGGATCCAGTGACGCTCCCCTGCTGCGGAGAGTCCTTCTGCAAGACGTGCCTGCAGCAATGGACGGTTGTTAAGCTGGATGATGGAGCCCCTCGTGCCAGATGTCCAAGTGGCTGTGGAAAGCAAATCGACTACAGACTTCCAAGTGTGTCTAAGCTCCTTTGTAGCTGGCTGGAGGCTGAACATGCCAGCGAACTAGCTGAACGCCGCAGGGATATCAGGGGCCAAGAGCTTGAAGAAAGCATTGCGGGCGGCTTTGGTCTTTGGCAAGAAGTGGCAGCATCCCGAGACCTTTTCGTTGGAGAGAACCTCGCTGTGGCCTTTGGAACAAGCGGTGTTGTTCTCGGGAGCCACGAGGAGCGCCGGGTCAAGGTGAAGTTCGACCTCTTTCTGTGGGGCATTAGCGGTGTCTTCAACGTAAGTCCGGACGAGATTTTGCCGCAACTGCCTAGCACGTTCGGTGTGAGTATCGGGCAACGCGTTCTTGCCTCCCAAGATCTGATTGTTGACTCTGCCGTGAGGGTTCCCTTTGCAACGTTGGGTACCGTCGTGGGTCCATCCAGCTCGCCAGACAGGATCACAGTATGTTTCGACACGGTTACCGAAGGGCAGAACAGACTGGACGTGCAAGCCTTCGAGATTCTACCAAACATGGAGCTGATAGGCCGCTCTGTTGCACATGAACAAAAACCGAGAACAATTTCGGACCTGCCCTGCCAGAGGTGGATTCAGAGTGGCCCAGCGTGTGACAGCTGTGGAAAACATCTTGTTGGAGGACTGCCGCATTCATTGAATTTGACTCAGCTTTGATTTCTAATTTCTTGTGGTGCCGAACAGCTCAGCACAAGCTTGTTCGTGGGATTTCAAAACTGCGCCAGGGTGTCGTCTTGGTTCCACCGGGCGCTGTCGGGACCGTACTGTCCCAGTATAGCGACACGCGCCTCACGGTTATGTTCGACGGAAGACTGGACGGCCGCTCGGAGGCTGGCGGGATTTTCGACTTCACCAAACACTGATTTTCTGCCTGGTGTTGAGGGATTCCAATCACTAGGTCACTAGGTTGACAGCACGTGAATGCAAACTGCACATAGGCTGTGAATCTGGTTCCGACGGCGATCAAGGCGATCAACTGAAGTTGAAGCTCTGCCACTCCGTACAGCGCCTCTGCGGCCAAGCGGCAAGAAGGACTTCGAAGGCTCCGCGCTTGAAAGATCTTCGGCAAGGCCTCTCTCAAGCACTCTTGTCATCCTGCGAAGCTGCACTCGCAACTGCGGGCTACGAGAGGGGCGCTGATGGCTTTTGATCGCTTTTCAGGTTCTGTGTTGTGGTAGCGGCGTTTCGATGTCCGTTTCACATGCAGAATCAGCAGTACACGTCTGGGAGCCGCGGTCTCCGAGACAAAAAGACCACAATGCGGAAATGCCTGGCAAGTGCGAGACTGCAGGAGTTTGATGCAGCAGCCATGCGGCAGCGAGCCGTGCAGTCTGCCTTCGTCAGCTCTGTGGGGTTCCAAGGATGGTACACAGCACCCCTCCGGTGGATGGGCAGAACATCTCCATAGACTCACAATGCAGCCGGTGCATCATTGGGCATGAGAACGCATACTTGGGCGTGCGGAAGTTGAGCTGTCGAATGGGTCAGGTTTGCGCGATGGGCGCTGCCATTGTCACGCAGCCTATGGACGTGGTGAAGACGAAGATGCAGGACTTGTGCCAGCTTTGTTGCGTTGTCTTGCCTGCGGAAGTCCCCCTCCTCGAAGATCCACCGGATGATGACCTCTCGGGATGATGGCTTCAGGAGGGTTAAGGCCAAGGATGCACATGCGGTGATTTGTGTCAAAGTGCACCTGTGCAGGTTGCTCGTTTCTTTGCAACTCTCCGAGAGACGTATCAGGCGACAGGCCGCAGAAAGATTGCGGATTTGAGGCGAGATGGGCCCCAAGCAACGTGCGAGGCTGGCGAGGCCTCTGGGCAGGTGGCTCCCCGCGGCTCGTCTGCGCGGCGGCCGCCGGCCTGCTCCTGGGCCCGCCCCTCACAGCGACACGCGAAGAGCGCCTTGGCCGCTCGTTTTTTCCAAGGCCCGGCCTTGGAGTACGCGCAGCTCCTCAGCCACGATGCTGCGAGGCCCTGCGGGCCTTGGGGGCCCTACGGGGCATCCTTGCCAGGGGTTGCTCTGCGCATTCTTTTTGTTTGGAGGCCTCTGAGGAGGCAGCTGGATCTTGGCGAGGATGCCAACCTGATTCGAGCTCGTTGTTTGATGCGGTGCCTGTCTGGTGCTGCTGGCATCTGCTTTTGTCAGGACCCGGGCAGAACTATAGTCCATCCTCGGTCATCGAAGGCGATGTTTATCGAGCCTTTACCGGATTTAGTGCAGCCGTGGCCTTGTGCTGAGTTTGCCTTTGACCGCAGCCCCCACACGGCATGTATTGACCGAGGACGTGAAGCTCTAGCACCTGTTCGCAAAATAGAGTGCTTCCTTCACGTCTCTTGCACCTGCCTGCCTTTGGAGTGCTGGTGTTGTCACTTACATGGTTGCCTAACACTTGACACGGACGGGTGCAATCGGACCGCAGCGTTGCATGTAGACTTAGAGACGGCAGTGCGTCAAGCGTGAAGCGATCGCCATGAGCCCGGGCACACTCAATGGTGCCGGAAGCTGTTGGACATGTCACGTATAACCAGGCGCAGACGTTCGTCATTGAGAGCCGTTGAGGACAAGGCCTGCAAACTGTCGGGTCTCTGTCGCAGTGCAGCGAACTTGTCAGCCAGGGGCACTGCAATATCGCCGGCAAGCAAGGCCAGGCTCTTTAACGGAGCAAGTGTTATTGCGGGGCTGCAGTTGCAGTTGCATTGTGGTAGTAGTAGTAGTAGTAGTAGTAGTAGTAGTAGTAGTAGTGGTAGTGGTAGTAGTAGTTGTAGTTGTAGTTGTTGTTGCTGTTTCTTGCTGTTGCGGTTGCTGCACACATGCAGATGGACGACGATGCTGGCGGTTTCGATGATGACTTCGACGAAGATCAGGACAACCTTGCAGTGATGTGCTCAGTAGTTGCTACCACTACATCACAGAAAGACAGGCGTCTGATCTCGGGGATGGCGACGGAGATTTTCAAGACGTTGACGAAGGCTTTCGGCAACGGAGCGTTTGGATGCTGTGATGTTCGTCTGCAGCTGATGGAGGCGATGAGGATGCGGCGGATGACTTCGACATGGATGCTCGCGCACTCCGGTCGACATGGTCTGTGATTCTCGGGAATTCACGTGTGCGATTCAACAGAGGGCGGGAAGAGGGAAAGGGAGATGGAGAGAGGCGGAGGACAATTTGGTCCTGGCCCTGGCAGTGCCATTTGTCTCGCGCACCAAGCAGCAAGAGTTTTGGCTTAATCACGTTGTCAATCGAGTCCTCATTCCTCATGCCCAGTGGAGGAACGAGAAAGCAGAGACACGAGGAGACATGCGTTTTCTTCGCAGCAAGCAAGAGAAAGAGAGAGAAGGTGAACAGCAGAGGGCCTTGGTTTCTTGCGGGAGGGTCGTCTCCTCAAGGCGTGAAAGAGATAGCGAGAGCAAGCAAGCAAAACACCTGTGCAGAAGCAACGAAAGAGCGAGGGCCGGAAGGAGGCGAAGCCACGCTTGGGGCTCCAGGTAGGCCACTTGTCGCGCGCCGACATCGCAGACCTCTCTCCGCAGGTGCTGGGCGGCTCTGACGGTAGGACGGAGTCTTATCCAGCGATTGCAGGAACAGCTGCAGAAATGGCATGAGATGCTCCTCTCTGCCGAGGCCAGACACTTTCGAGCCTTCATGCGCGCATGTAGCTGCAGCTGAAAGGTCGATTTGATCTCTGAACTCGATGCGACGGCCTTGGTTGGGGAGCTCGCTTCAGCAGCGTCGACGGTGTGCCTCCTTGGTCTTGGGTTTGGGTGCGAAGACTTGCCCAGAGCCTGCTGCTGAATGTTGCGGCTCGTTTTGACGGAATACAATCCAGGGGCTACGGCCTGTCCGAGAGGGCCTGCTGTCAAAGTCATGCCAACAACACAATGAATCAAACGGTCGACCACTCCTGCAGAGGAGTGGAGCCTAGGAGCCTAGGCTGAGTTCCCTGCAGCAGGGCCCGTCCTTTTGTCATCAACTTTTGTCTGCCCGCAACTGGCAACAGCGCTTGGCATCGCGGCCTTTGGAAGATCGATGAGGTCAAGCCCTTGCCTCGTAGTTCTGTGACTGATGCGGCTTGCACAGAGCGGTGCGTCCGTCTTCATTGCCCTGTATCTGCCGTGTAAGAATGTCGGGTTTGCCAGTGCAACTAGCCCCGAAAACGTCATGCCAGAATCGGCGCTGTTGTCGCGAATGATTCCTCAAATTCTGCAAGTAAGTGGCTTCGCGAAAGAATTGCCAACGAGTGAGGAGCCAAATACCTTCTCACTGCGAGGTGCGGCTTAGACTCACGGTGTGTCGCTCTTGCGCACGCGGCTTCCAATTTTGCTGTGGGGCCTGGCATGGATCAGAGCTCAAATCTGCGATGCCAGAAACTCCACAGGTTACTTGTAGCAGTCTCGGGTACTCTCGGCCTCAAGACATGCGAACTGCGAGTGCCGGAAACTTTTAGAATTTGTGGTTTCACGTTTTTCTCTGACCGGATGCTCCGACATGACCGTTCGTTTTCGCATGTCGCAGTTTCGTTAAATGGAGTGTAGCTCGCCATTGTCAGACGAGTTAGAGAAGTTGCCTCCTTCCACATGTAGCACCATCAGCAGCTGCAGCAAAGCGGCTGGGCACTTTGACGGAGGGGAGTTCGGGCCTTTGCGGAATGGCGTCAGGGGTGAATTATGCAGATCCCCACGCCATCAAGTTCCAGGAGAAAGAGAGGAACGACGAGTCATGAAGAAACTTGTGTTTGTGTGTATCACTCGAAATCCGTTTTTTGGCGGCCAGGCTCATCTTACCAGGAAAAGAATCGAGCGCACAAAGACATAAGCCTCGGCTGTAGATATTTCGTGCTATGCAAGTGTACAATCGCAAGGGTTGGTGGTGACTGCGACAGATGCAGGTTCACGCAGAATTGCAAATCGGTTCGTAAGGACGAACCCTGACCGCAGGGCAGACGAGAGAATAGCTCGAGTCTTTTCAAATCTTCAACGTCAGAGAGCACATGGGCACGGGTTGCTGGCGCACAACACCGGAGGCCAGTGTTTGTTTTCTTTTGAACGGACTGCAGTTCAGTTTTGAATCAGCCATATCGAAAGTTCGGTCGTGGATAGATCTGGAGCCTAGATGTGCTCACATTCCGTGTTTTGCATGGCATCCATTAACCTAACCTAAGTTAGAAGACCAGGATGAGCACACTTGGCCAAGGCTTCCAGCATCTTTTTCATCAGCGCAGAGTCCATCATCTGTGACATGCGCCTTTCCGCAGAGGCTTGGACTCTTGTTTGCCGAGTGAGAGCTCCCGGCCTTCGTCCACAGATGCTTGCAGAGAATAGGATGCTCTTAGACGAGGTCAATGAGGATGGCCAGTTCCTGCGGATGACCTTCATGGTCGAGCAGTTGTTATCCAGTATAAAATCCTGCGGCGGTGTTTACAGGCCCGCCTTGCTCGAGTGGTCCTGTGCAAAAGGGCTGCTTGGATTGTCTTTGAAGCTTTGTCAGGATCATCTTCTTTGATGCTTTCAAGCACGTCTTCAGCATGCAGTTCGAAGACTCGCTGTGGGCATTCAGGGAGGCGGCGGCACTCTTGCATCCTTTTCGTTGCATTTTACTGCTTCATCTTGAGTTCTTTGCTGTTCATCGGCAAGAGGTTGACGCAGCCTTGTGAGGCTTTCTTGAGCCACTGTCGGAGTCACGGTATTGACCACGAAGTATTCTCACACTGGTGGCGTGGCCAGCATCGCGGTAAGTCTTTCTTCAACCCAGATTCCGCCTCAAAAAGCTCTTCGATGCTTATGCTGTGAGCTGGTATAAGGTATTCACCAGAATGGAAGGAGCACGTGTCCACATGGAGGTGACGCGGTAGCACATGTCCACCTCCATCAACCTGCAATCCTGTGTGCCTGCACATAAGACAAGAAGACGTGAGAACTTGCAAGGCCGTCCCTTTTCCTTCTAGCAGACGATGGCCTCGCAGTCGAGGAGGACGAGGAGGCAAAAGACCGCAGCACGCAAGCTTTGTACGCTGAAAGCTTCTTTGTTTCGGAGATTTGGTTGGGCGCACTTCAGGAGGACGAGGAGGAAGCGGAGCAGAATGCGAAGCTGAGAGGCTCCTTTCAGGCTCTCATGCTCAGGCGCGGGCGGCTCACGGGCGGAAGAGCCGATAGCTCGCCGCGGAACGGGCCGCCGAAAGCTGCGGCAGCACTCTGTGCCACTCTGAGTCATGGCCGCGCCTGTTTGCAGGTGCCTGTCCTACAAAGTCCATGTCGCTTTGCTGAAGGGGCTGCAGCGACGGGGTAATCGCCGGTGACTCAGTTTTGGCTGAAAACTTGTGAATTGAGACTTAGCAGTGTCAGTTCTGCAGGTGTCATGGCGTTTACGCTGGAGCCCGACAACTACGACTCTTTCATTGACAGAAACGTTCAGGCAGCGCTACTGTAGTGCTTGGGCCGCCGCTGTTTCTGGCAATTTGAATCGGCAGCTCTGGCCCTGGGCCGCAGGGTGCTCTCCAGCCACTCCTCGAAGAGGACGCGGATGAGGACGAGGATGAAGAGGAGAAAGAGAGGGAAGCGGCTTTTCTGCGGAGAAAAAATTGCCTCTGACAGGAGTCGTCGGTGCCGGCGCTTGTGGCTTTCAAGAAGCGTGGTGCTGGAAAGGCTCCTCTCGGTGGTGGAGTTCTGGGAAATCTGAATCTTCGTTTCCGGTTTCTTTGTTTGACGGAGAGGTGCAGGACGCTGCTCTACTCCGGTGCTTCCTCGTCTCCAGATTCTGCAAGGACACGCTCGTGTGGGACTCATCGCCTGTCAGAATCGCGACGAGGGCAGGGAGGGACCGGGATGCCAGCCTGCAATGATCAAGGCACTCCAAATGGACCCCGCTTCGAAGCCTCGCAGCAGCGAGACATGCGTCTTTGGGTGTGGGTTGGGCTACTTCGGCACATGGGAGCTTCTCCGGCTCACGACATCTCCGAAAGCTCGTCATCTTCTGAAGGCCAATGGCTCTTGCCGTCTCACTCCCACTCCCACTCTCACTCTCTGTCTCTTTCGCTGGGCTGTTTGCGCACCCGTGTACTCGTACAAAGTTTGTGTGGCACTTCGTTTCGGGGCTTCAAGCCGCTGTCCCCACGGCCCCTCCCTCCCTCCCTCCCTCCCTCCCTCCCTCCCTCCCTCCCCTCCCCTCCCCTCCCCTCCCCCCCCCCCC
>CAJNDV010016446.1:166568-177056 GCA_905221635.1 Symbiodinium sp. CCMP2456 | reverse complement strand
ATTGGTAATTATCGAGGCCCCTGCATTAACTTCTTGTAGGCTTTAGATCTTGTATGGGCTAGAGTAAAAAACTTTGGTCTGATGTAGATCGACCTCTGCTCTTCTTCATAAACTCAGGGAGACGGCTGCGTTAATCCCTAAACCCTAAACCCTAAACCCTAAACCCTAAACCCTAAACCCTAAACCCTAAACCCTAAACCCTAAGCCCAAGCTATCTTGGGGAAAGGTACAGGTCCCAAGCAAGCTCACAGTTGCAAAATCAACAGCAGGGCTTAGGGCTTATAGGGTTTAGGGGTTTAGGGTTTAGGGTTTAGGGTTTAGGGTTTAGGGTTTAGGGTTTAGGGTTTAGGGTTTGGGTTTAGGGTTTGTATACGGTTTTGGGTAAGACACAAACCATACTGCATAAAAATCATACAACGCCCTAGTCCATTTCTTGAGGCCCTTGCATTGAATCCGTATGGTAATATTTGTACCCATAAAAAGGAACGCTTGAAGGAACCCTTTCTGATGATACACGCTGTTGTGCTGTGGCTTCGGGATGCTTAGGAACTGTCTGAGAAACTGAGGATTACTGCCCAGGCACAGTTCAGAAAGAATACCTGATCGCACCCACTTTGAGTTTGCTCGCTGGGACTGGAACCCTTGCAGTTCTTGGACATCGCTTGTGGCTGGAGTCAATTCAGCATGTGGACGTCGCTCGCAGTTCCTTCAGCATGCGTGCCACCAGCAGCGCAGACCACTGCGCCTGAGAAGTGTCGGTGGTGCTGCTGTTTAGGAGCTTCTCGTCAAGGTTGCAGCTCCTGTGACTGCGCAGCCAGATCGACGTGAACCGATCACGCATCGCTTTTGGGATGCTGTCTTTCCGCATTGCAAGATCTATCAGCAGGTGACAAAGACACGGTGAAATCATGGGGGCCTTGGTTCATGACTCTAAAGTAGCCCTAAACCCTAAACTTGCCCCAAACCCCAAGCAGAACCCTAGCAAGCTCAAGACTTGAAGTCCATAAAACCGAATCGTCTCAGACCAGAAACCAGAACACATGAGTTAAAGCCCAGAAGCCCTCAGGCCCAAAACCAAAACCCTGTGAATTCTCATGGCTTCGTAGGGGCTGATCGGGTTCTATAAACGACTTTGGGGGGCTTTCGAAGGCGGTTGCAGGTTGCACGACACGAAAAGGCTTACGTACGGTTTGGGGCTCAGAGTTTCCCCAGTCCCGAACCCTAAACCCTAAATCCTAAACCCAAAGCCCTAAACCCTATAGACCCTATAGACCCTAAACCCAGAAACGAACCCAGCCCCCCCCCAAAAAAAACTACCCGTGCGCAATGCCGGAAATAGAATGCACAAGCTGAGGCCGATCTTAAGGCCCATAAGGCCTGTAAGGGAAGGGTATTCGCAAGCACAACAGACATGAAAAGATAGAAACTGAATTATAGTACACCTAAAAAGGCATGGTACGGGCAGACTGCTGCAGTCTATTCAGATCTGTTACGCCTCCACAATGCCCCTTGGCGCTGAGCCCTTACAAAGTCCTGAAGCCCAAAGCCTACAATCCTACAACCTAAACTCTACGATCCCTCCCCTCTCCGCCTCCTGCCAATCGAGGCCTGCCGTACCTTGGAATAAGACATTGGCCTTCGGGTGTAATATTGGACAAGGGCTTTGGCACTAAGGTTTTGTCTGCTTACCTGCAGCCCTAAACCCTACGAAATAAGCAGAAAAATGAGGTGATGACCCTTAATCAATTTGCTTAAAATACCATGGGCTTTGTAGGTAATTGGAGCCACACGTGAGGTTGAGAATCTATGGCTTGGGGATCAGGAATACCAGGAAGCAACTTCAGCTCCGAGCCTTAAGCCCTAAACTCCAATGGGCCTTGGCAAGAATAGGGTTTCGGGGTTCCAAAATTAAAATTATAGTTTAGTATACCCAAAACCCTAGTGCAGTTATAATTTAGCCTCCTATGTTAAACCGCATAGAGTCCGGGTTTACTTGGCTACCGCGTCTAGAACGCAAAGCGCTACATAGGTTGGCTTTCGGGTTTAGGGCGGCAGCAGGGATAAGAAATCGATCAAGCAGGTTTGAAAGGCATCAATCTAAATACAGTTCCCTTATGATTAACTATAACCCTTAAAAAAGTTATCGTCCAGTCGAGCCAAAACCCCGGAACATGCTGGACATGCAAGTCAGAGCCATCGTCGGAGTTTGCCCGGCCAATGCGCGCTTAAACCCCAGACAATCCACCAGCCTACGGAACTACTTGTAAGTACACACTAGCGCTACCAATAAATCCCTATTCATAACACGTCACAAAGCCCACAAACACTCCTAAGAAGTGATGGCGTCTAACTTTTACGGTTTAAGATACCCTGCACTATACCAAAACCTACATAACCCGGACTTCTTTCAGCCCCAAGCAATGAACCACGAAAAGAAACCGGAACAGCGAAGCTTCCAGGAAGCATGGCCCGTAGAATACCCCGTGATCCCTCAACCTAAAACCACACACCCTAAGGCTCCATGTACCCATCTAGTAGATACTTAGGCCTTAAATTAAAGTACCTATATAGGGACCCCTTTAAGGCCTAAGTATCTACTATAAAGGTACATGGAGCCTTTGGGACACACACACACAAGGGCTTCTGGGAACAACAACGATCCCAAAGGGTCCTGGGTACTGTTATAGGGGATACTTTCCCAAGCAACTTCTATTCTGGAAACCCTACATTCTACTCAAAAAAGTTAGAGGAACCCTAAACCCTAAACCCTTAGAGGAGCCCTCAGAGGAACCCATACCAGGTACTTAGGAATCTGCTGCAACCATGGTACGGAAAGGATCGCGTGTAAAACCACCGGCAGCGGCGACGACACAGAGCCTCTGTTGAATCTTAGATGTCTCATGGGTTTGGGGTTTAGGGGTTTAGGGGTTTAGGGTTTAGGGTTTCTAATTCTACTCCACACATCCGCATGACGACCGTTCTGATCCAATAGACTCGAACAACTTTTCATCAAGACTATCCCAGAGTTCTTGATTAATCAGGTTGCTGGCTGGACATAGTGGTAAAACAGTGGATGATATAAATCCTGCATTACCCATACTGAGGAAGATACCGGAATTCCCATAATTTCGGGTCCTTAAGGTAATGCAGAGTTGTATCATCAACAATACGAACAGGATGATCGAAGTCTGATTGAAAAAGCCATCCACCCAGAAGTGCCATTTCTGCTGATGTCGCAGGGTAAGCACATCGTTTCCTTCCCGCAATATGGGTGGTTCTCAAAATTGGGTTCTTTTTGAGGGTCTTCTTGTAATAAGGGCGGTGTACTTTAGTGGGGACTAAAACAGGGACCCTATTGGAGAACTACCCACATAGAAGCCTAGCATATAGAAGCCTAAACAACTACCCAATGATATTTACTAGGGCTGCTAGTCTATTTATACGTGCGAAACATGTACCCCAATGGCCAAATCCAATGCAGATTTATGAAGCCAACCAAAAGTCGTAAACCCGGAACCCTAAACCCTAAACCCAAAAATCTTAAAACCCGGAACCCTAAACCCTAAACTCCCCAAAATCTTAAACCCGGAAGCCTAAACCTAGCTAATAAAGACTCCCCACACCCCTGTACCCAGGATCGCTTCTCGAGCGAACCTTTCAAAGAAGCAAGCTTATCCCTTAGCTTCTTCCTTTGCAAAGGCATGTGGGAGTCTGTGGGTAAGCATTCCAGGTCTATGATTCAATTCTTCTGGCTTCAGGCAAGGTTTTTCTGCATTGGGATCTGTAACGATAAACAAACCTTACTTCACGTCGACCCGCGTAATGGTAAGAACACGTAAGCACGTCGACTGGAACATTGTTACTCATTGTTCCAAGCCCTATTGTATTCGGAGCCCGAAAACCGTACCTCTACAGATCCCTTGTAAAACGTGTTAAGGAACCCATTTACAAAACCATACTAAACCCATCGAAACCCTACAACCCAAAAACCCTAAACATTTTAAAGAGCCCTTATATACTGCACTACACACTAACCTAGAGTATAGCGTGACCTGGATTCCAAGTCTCTTCCTTCTGCCACGCACCGCTTAGTGTTTAGGGTTCAGGGGCTTAAGCAGAAACTCGGAACACCACATCTGACATGCACCCAGACAGTCCCATACCCTTTAGCTAAGGAATATACCTCAAATTCTAGGGGCCTTTAATGTTAAGGTATTTAACATGTGTTCTTTAACTAAGGGGGTATTGGGCTCTCTGGGCCCATGGGGTTTGTCGAGGGTTTCGTTGCGGTTTACGGGCCATAATAAACATGAGTCAGGTCGCGAGGGGCTGTTTCTATCTATAATATGGAAGTGTCCGAAAAGAAGGGATACCATTTTGGGGGTCCTTATAATAAGGATCCTACTATTTAGGGTACTATATTAGGGTCCCTGTTTTCGGAAACCCCATATGGCTATAAGCAGAAATCTTGCAGTGGTGGTATTCCAACGTGTTCAAGCTTCTATATTGGTCGTTCTCTCAGTTAGGGTCCCTTTGAGGTCCTGTTTCAAAAGGGTCCCGTACTATTTCGGGGATCCAAAAAGGGACCCCAATTCAGAGACGTACCCATAGGAAGTTAAACCCTAAACATCACGACCCGAGGACAGGAAGCACAAAAGGGCCTAACATGTTTCCGAAATCTAGCAGGACCCTTCAAAGACACAGCGATTAGCCTAAGGGTCCATGTACCCAAATAGTTACTACTATTGGCCCCGAAGTACCGAAATAGGGACTGCTTTAAGCCCAAAGTATCTACTACGAGTACTTAAAGGATCATGGGACTTATTCTTAGGATCCCTAGGATAAGCCCTCATTCTAGCTAGGGGCTTTGGGTTTACAGGTTCAAGCTTCTTTGCTTCATCTAATATACCCTAAATACCCACTATTCAGGACCATAAGGGCTCTATTAAAGGGCCATTGGGGGGTCCTGGAAGGCTTCGGATTCTTTTCTTCACGTTTTGGAATCTCCGGTTCCGGCGGAACTCAGGGCCTCCGATAGGTCCCTAAGTTATGGGCCCCCACTTTTTGTAGAGGGTTTGGGGTTTCGGGTTTAGGGCCTCCCTAAACCCAAAAGCCTAAACCGTAGTTTAGGGGTTGGGATACATGATGTTCGAAACCTTGGTTTGCAAAGGATTGAACTCCGGCAGTCTTGGCACCGGGGTCTCGTAAGTTAAACAGGGGCTGGGGTTTCGGATAAACACAGGCGTAAATCGGTGCAAATGTTGGCGACGTTCTGACCACACGACCTGTGTTGCGAAATCTAACATGTTCTGAAGATCATGTCTCTCTCATTAATCATCAACCCTGTGCGAATTCCTCAGGCCATTACAATGGATCCGTATATTGTACCTTACATAAACTCTTTGGAAAGGAAGCCTTTAATGGATTCCTTTTCATATGTTTAATGCCGTTTGCTTATGTCTTCGGGATGTTTAGGATTTTAGAACTTACATTCTTTTTGACATTTCTACGGTTCACGGCTGTGGTGGGAGCCTGTGGCTTGTTGGGTTCGGGCGTGGGGCTTAGGCAGATTACTGCCCAGGCATAGTTAGTTCAGATAGAATACCCGATCCTGCCCACTTTGAGCTTGCTCGCTGGGGCTGAAACCCTTCAAGACCTTGGACATCGCTTGTGGCTCCAGTCAATTCAGCATGCGGACGTCGCTCGCCGTTCCTCCAGCATGCGTGCCACCAGCAGCGTATACCACTGCGCCTGAGAAGTGTCCGTTGGGGCTGCTGTTCAGGAGCTTCTCGTCAAGATTGCAGCTCCGCATCCTCGACCGCTCAATGTGAACCTATCACGCGTTGCCTTTGCAATGCAGTCTTTCGGCAGACATCTCGGATCATGACCAAAACTCTAAACCCTGAAATTTGAATCCTAGACCCTAAACCCTAAATCCTAAACCCTAAGCCCTAAACCAAGCCTACGCCCAAAGATGCTAACAGCTTTAGCTGAGCACCCGGCGCATCATCCAAGCAACCAAGGAGGATCGCCTGTTTAGTTGTTGGGCAGCGCAAGACGAGGGAAAGGGTACCAAACCAAACCTGACAATATCGAAACCTAACCTGAAAACCTAAACCCTAAACCCTAAACCCCTAAACCCTAAACCCTGACCCTAAACCCTAAGCCAAACCTGACAATATCGTTGCTGAAAGCGAAATTGCAAACAACGCTCTCATGGTTCCTCCAAGAGCCTACGAGAACAAACCCAATACCGAACCATCGAATTAAAGCCTCAACCTGTAAACACTAAACCCGAAACGCTAAAAATCCTAAACCCTACAAAACCTCCAAAGTGTAACGGTCTAAACCCTAAGCCTTATGAATTTAAATCCTTAACTCCGAGATGCCCTTCGCAGGCTACGTCTCCTCACAACAGGAGATGTCCCGCCAAAGCGATTAGGCCAACGCTTTTGCCTACAGTCAACCCAGAGACTCCAATTACGCAATATACCTTAAATTATAATAGGACCCCTAATATGATTTAAAGTATATTCCTTAATGAAGGGGGTTTGGAGTCTGGGAAGCTTACAACTAGGTAGACATGTAGGCTTCGTGCGGTGGAATAGCTATCCGCCACCGAACCAATCCGGGGCCAGCTGAACTGTGGAACAGCAAGAGCCGTTTTCTAGATCTTCGGCCGTGGCAGGCTTCGCGATTCGTATTCAGCAACATGGCATCTCCAATGCCGTCAAGAAGGACCCGCGGCACGCACGCAGCGGTGAAACTCTGCCAGGTCCATGTTCTCAGAGTCCTCCAGCGTCTCCACGACAAACATCATTCTTCAATGTCTGGGCAGCCAGCATGGCTCGTGCCGCCCACAATCGGTGCTCATATAATTCCCTGCAATGTAATAGGCTTTGGGGCTACACGCAAACCCAAGCATCCTATAGACCCTAGACTCTTTAGACCCTAAGACCCCCAACAAAAAACCTCAGAAACATCTCCCAAGCCCTGTCCTCCAACAAAACAACCGAACAAACGTCTCCCAAGCCCAGTCCTCCCTAATCTAAGCAACGACCGAGCTAAAGCCATACACAAACTCAACTCATAACCTGATCGACAGTCTCGGGTGTCACGGTTTTGCGGGGTTAGGGTATCGGGTCTCATACATCAGCGTGGATACATCAGCTTATGGTCTGTTGCTCTTGCCAGTTCCGTTGAGCTGGCTGTACTTAGGCCAGCGCGTCCCTCCCATTTAGGTCAGTGCTTTGCTGCTGGCCTGATGGGATCGGCTTGGCCACAGGTGTTTTTTGTGTTGTTGGTGCTTTTTTGTCCTGTTCTGGCGGGCATCTACATGGTCTATGGGCTTAGGTTAATAATCAGAGGGTTTGGAGACTCAACTAAAATCTATGTCAAGTATAACTTACTTGGTATCTAGCGTCCCGCATTAATAATGATACAGAGATTTCTAGTAAATATAATATATTCCTAATCCCAAACCATAAACCCGCACCGTAATTACCTAAAGCCTAAGCCCGAATACCCGGAGCCATAACCTTGAACCCCCTGGAAACCCTAAACAGCACAATCGTAATGTAGGTTCCTTAATAATTGTGTTAGGGTTTGGGGTCCATTGTACTAGAATTAAATATAAAAAGCCCCGCAAATGGTATTGGTAACTATTTAAGCCCCTAGATCCCTTCAAGGAACCCTTACAGGAACCCTTCATTCCCTGATAGATCCTTTTTCCGCCCTTTAAACCCAAAGCCCTGAACCCTAAACCCCAAACCCTTAAATCCTAAACCCCAAACCCTAAACCCTAAACCCCAAACCCTAGACCCTAAACCCTAAACCCCAAAACCCTAAACCCCAAACCCCAAACCCCAAACCAAAAACCCTAAACCCTAAGATCGAAGGGAATTCGAGCGCCCGGCCCAAAGGACCGTCTTCGCCAGCCGAGGAGGGAGGGGCGACTTCCTTAGGGTTTGGTGTTTGGGGCTTGGGGTTTAGGGTTTAGGGTCGAGGGTCTAGGGTTTAGGGTTTGGGGTTTAGGGTTTAGGGTTGAGGGTTTAGTGTTTAGGGCTTGGGGGTTTTGGGTCCCAGAAGGGAAGCTGCTCAACCGTAAGACCTTAACAGCTTTATGGAACCCTTACGGAACTAGGGTTGATGATAGAAACCCTGCGTTACCATAAAGACCCTCAACTATGGGAACTATGGTATATTCCTTATTCTGGGTAAGGCAGGATTTCTATCGTCAACCGTAGAACCCTTAGAGGCACCCTTGTGGGATGCCTTGCAGAAGGAATCCTTAGGGACTTGCAGGGTTTAGGGTTTAGGGTGTAGGGTGTAGGGGTTTATCAGCGAAATGTCTCCTATAGGGGCCTTAGTCATTAGAATAGGGTTTTGGGCTCCCTTAGAGCATATTTCTACTAAGGAGCCCTAAGGATCAATGTTGGTAACGATTTATAAGCTTCTATATTCGGGTCTCCTGCGGGGCTTCTTAGGGCTACTGGACAAGGTTCCGAGAGCAAACGGGTGAGGGTTTGGGGTTTAGGGTTCGAGTGGTTTGGGGCTAGCTGTTGGGGTTTTAAACTCCTGAGCCGCAAGCCCGGAACCCTGAACCTCAATTCACGCCGAGCCTGAGGATCGAGAGTACCGGGCACTTAGGAAGTTGGGTGGAGGATAGTCGTATGCTAGTGTTGACTTGGAGGATTGATTGTATGATAACTACGTATTTCAACCCTTTATAAACCTTATAAGGTGGCAACCCCAACGAAATCCCAAACCCCAAAAACTAAACCAAGAGCGGCCTGAACAATTGCTCAAATAGTTCCTTAGCGTCCCCTATTGTACTTTAATCGACGGAGCATATGCCGCCAAACCTTGTCTGTTCTAATTTTCAAGACCCCTAGAATATGACCTATTGTAACTCAACCATGATATACCTCCAAACCTCGTTCTGACTTCCAAGACCCCCATAACCCCTACAGTACTTTCAAGACCCCTGTACCTAGCCCTATACTATAACTCCTGCGTTAATTTCAGGACCCCAACAACCCCTGTAGAACCCCGGAGCCCAACCCCCCGTATGATACCAATTAATGTAAGGGCCTGAATTATTACCAATACTATTTTGGGGTTCCTTATTATAGTTATGTTATAATGGGCCCTAAACCCTAAACCCTAAACCCTAAACCCCTAAACCCTAAACCCTACTGTATCTAGTATTTAGCCCCTGTCTTGGATGGGCCGTCCAAGCCGTGGAGGCCATCCCGGGGCCTGGACTTTACTAGGCTTCAGCTCTGCGGCGAGCTTCTTCCGATTTCGGCTTAGAGTTTAAAGCTTTAGGGCTTCAGCTTTAGGGGCTCACGGTTAAGGATTCTATGGTTTTAAGGTTTAAAGCTCAAGGTTTAGGGTTTAGAGCTCAAGGTTTAGGGTTGTAGGATGATTTAGGGCTCAGGGTGTAGGAATTTAGGGTTTATTGCGCCCGTCAATCCTACCTTTAGGGTTTGTACCTCTAGGGCTTTAGGGTTTAAGGTCTAGGACCATGAGGTATGAAGAAGAAGCCCTAAACCCCATGTAGAGTTTTTTGGTTTAGGGTTTAGGGCTTCGGGTTTAGAGTCTTATCCTAAAGCCTACCCATAGTCTCCAGTGTAGTTCCTTTTCTGGCTTAACCACTTTTGTGGTTAGGATCCTATAAGGTAACCCAAAAGGGGAACTAGAATGGAGACTATGGGCAAACCTCAACAACCTAAACCTAAGACCTGAATACTCTTAATCCGCTATAAGCCTCAATTACCTAAACCTCCCTCAACCTGTTTATTGCCCCAATACCCTATAAACCCTACACCCTAAACCCGAAACCCTACACCCTAAACCCGAAACCTAATACCCCAAACCCTAAACCCTAAACCCTAATACCCTAATACCCTAGACCCTAAACCCTAATACCCTAAACCCTAAACCCTAAACCCTAAACTCTCTTGCCCTTCCTAGTCTTTTGAAGGTCAGCTCTGCGCTGGACCGCGTTCGAGACACATCGACGTTAGGGTTTGGGGATCAAGATCGAGGGTCGAAGGTTTACTTCTTTGGGGCTAGGGTCTAGGAGTCTAGGGTTTAGGGTTTAGTGTTTAGGGCTTTAGGGTTTAGGGTTTTAGGGTTTTAGGGTTTGCGGTTTAGGGTCGAGAGTTTAGGGCTTTAATTTAGGGGTCTCGGGTTTAGAGTGTAGGATTAGGCTTCCGGGGTACCCCGGCCCCTAGCAAGGCCCCGACGTCAGGTGCTCTCCCAATGCTGTCAGCTGCTCAGCCTGACAGTTTTGGAACATCCTTTACGGAAATTCCCTTGAGGGGTCTTTAAACCCTACACCCCACACCCCTAAACCCTAAACCCCTAAACCCTGAACCCCCAAGCCCTACACCTTCAAAAGGTTCTCTATACTACCAATTCAGGTTCCTGAAACCCTAAACCCTAAACCCTAAACCCCTAAACCCTGAACCCTTAAAGGTT
>CAJNDV010016446.1:126786-158799 GCA_905221635.1 Symbiodinium sp. CCMP2456 | reverse complement strand
TTCGGGGTTTAGGGGTTCAGGGTTTCGGGGTTTAGGGTTTCGGGGTTTAGGGTTTAGGGTTTAGGGGTCAGGGTTTAGGGTTTAGGGTTGAGGGCTCCGGGGACTGGGATCCTTAAAGGGATCATCCAAGGGGTTTAGGGTGATAGCGGGATCCTTAAAAGGGATCCTCAAAGGGATCTATAAACAAAGCAGCGTCGTAGGGTTTAGGGTGTAGGGCTTATGGGGCTTAGGGTTTAGGATTTAGGGTTTAGGGTTTATGGCTTCGCAACTCCGGGATCCTGAAAGGGATCCGTAAAGGGATCTATAAAGGGATCTATAAATGGATCATCTAAAGGGATCTATAAAGGGTGACTTAAAGGGATCTGTAAAGGATTCTTAAGAGATCTACAACGGGATCCTTAAAGGGATCCTTCAAGTAGGGTTTAGGGCGTAGGGTTTATGGGGCTTAGGGTTTAGGATTTAGGGTTTAGAGTTTAAGGGTTATAGCTTTGGGTTTTAGGGCGGTCTAGGGTCCAGGGTTTTGGGGTTAAGGGCTTCGGCTCTAGGGCGTGGGGTTGAGGGGTGAGGTTTTAGTTTGCAGTATTCGTGGAATATGCTTTGCAGCAGACATACCAACTAGTAGCCAGTAATGTTGCAATTATGAAGAAACATGCATGTGTGCATGTATGTATGTATTTACGTATGTATATACATTTAAATCTGGAAAAACGAAGACTGGAAGAGTGTAAGATTCTGCGTCCAGGTTCAGAGCTTGTGTCTACCATGCAAAAGAAGTACCCGCGACATAAGCAGAACGAACGACACGCACAGGAAGCAAACACATGTATGTAGCGTTTATTGTGTGTCGGATTTGCAGGCTTATGAGTCATGACAACCATCAGCATGACATAATTACAATAGTAGTTAATCCAATAATGACAATGACAAAGTGTGCAGCTCAATTCCGAGATGCAGGACTCCAGGAGTTTGGAAATTCGGGGCTTGGAGTTCTGGGTTTCGGCTCAGAGTTTTTGGTGCTTAATACGGGGGGGCTTACTAATTAGAATAGGGTGTTGGAGCCCTGTAGAGTATTTATAATCAGGAACCCCCAAAATAGTTTTGGTAATCATTTAGGCCCATGTATTAGTCTCTGGGTTTTCAGCTTACGGCAGAGAAGCTGAGGGAAAAATGACCCCAGCGCCTGAGCTGCGTCTCTGCATCATCTGGGTCTGCCTGCACGAACTAGCACCGCGAAGATTCGTATACACATAACATAGGGGCCGTAGTAATTTTAATTAAGAATTACCTAAATTAGTTTGGGGTTCCTTATTATAATTGTATCTACCACAATTCCCAAAATTTGGGTTCCTTAAGGTAATGCAGGAGTTATATCATCAGCCGTATTTTTGTACTCGGACCTTCTGGGAAACCCCTAAAAACCCTAAACCCTGAATCGTTCTATCCGAAGAGAAAGAGTTACCCACCTAGCCTTTTCAACGCACTTACGAACCCAGATCCAACACCTCTTAATTAAGGAATAGCGCTTAAAGTATAGTAGGAGCCCTTAACGAAGCTAAAGACATTTTCCGCAACTTAACAGGTTTCGGAGTCTCTGACATACCCTTAAAAGAATCCTTGTAGAAACCTTAATCCTTATCGCACCCTTGATGAAGGGGTTTTGGAGTGTCTGGGAACCTACCGATCTTCCAAAGCTTCCTGAAGCGTGAAGACCCCTTACAGTAGAAGCCAGAAAACTGGAACCCGAAACCCTAAACCCTAAACCCTAAACGTGCAGCTCTAGGAATCCTAGCCGTAATCATCCCTAAACCATGATCCAACTTTCTAGCGTTCACTATAACTCCCCTATGCCTCAAGGCCCCTTTCAAGGTATAGTACGACATCATATACTAAACTATACTGTAGTATGCCAAAAATCTACTACAACATGCCACAAAAATGCCGCAAAACACTATAATCTACAATACCTTGCTCGAAAATACTATAAGATGCTGTAAACATACGATGGTACATCTTAATATACTACAATATACCGTAAGATACGACAATATCCTATAATGTAATGGAATGTACTACACGATACTCTTATGCATGTTACTTAGGTATAAGATCATATGCTACAATAATGGCACCAGAAGTTCAATTGCACTTCTCTGGCTTCTGTGTTGTTTCGAGAACCCTAAACCCGAAACCCAACCCAAGCCCTATAGTAAACCCCAACAAAACGTTGGAAACCGGATTAAGCACAACTAGTGCTGGGGTTCCCGGGTTCCCTATACACTTACGGATTGAGGCTTTTGGGTTTCCAACTTTCTGGGGTCTACTATAAGACGTTGAAAACTCCAAGATCCGACTGGGTCTTGCGGCCCGGTCTTTAATATTTGAGAGAGCACATGTCTTGAGGGTGTAATTTTGAGGACCTTAAGCCCTTCACTGAGCGAGTATCTGGAATCCTTCACTGATTCACAACCACAACAGGCTTAAGATAGGGGGCTGGGTAGCTAGAACAGGCTTTAGGGGTATGTTGTGGTAGCCCAAGATTGGCAAGACACCCTTTGGTCTGCATGAATCAATGACAACATCGGTAGTAAACCCAACAGTGCCGAGAAAAGCACACCACAACTCAAATGCCATGATAGGAAGACACATCTGATTCACTGATGCATATGTGCGAAGATGTAACGTACGCAAAGGTGGACTAGCCAGCCAGCCAGTTAGCCCGCCAGCTAGTCAGCCAGCCGCAGGCAGCCAGGCAGACATACACAGACAAACAGACAGGCAGGCATGTAGACAGACAGATAAACAGATACACAGACAAGTTGCTGGGCAGACCGAGAGACAGATAAACAGGAACACGATAGCTAGATGGATAGATTGCTGACTGATTGATTCTTGAATGCTTGCCTTCGTTGCTTGCTTGCTTGGTTGGTCGGTTGGTTGCTGGGTTGCTTGGTTGATTGGCTGATAGATGGATGGATAGATGGATGGCTGGATGGAGGGAGGGAGCGAGGGAGGGGAGGGATGGATGGATAAAGGATGGACGAATGGATTGTATGTGTATACTTCTATATACATACACACATGTATATACCTGTGTGTTTATTGAATACGGTTGTTATCTGTGCAAAACTCGTAGGCATCCAAAACCGTCAACTCTGAACGAAGCCCTGAACTCTAAACCAAACACCCTAAACACTCACCCCGTGAGAAACCGCGCGCCCTTATAAACCCACACACCCTATATACCCTATAACACCCTATGAACCTTATAAAACCCCATACACCTTATAATGCCCTTATAACACCCCATAAATCTTATAAAACCCTGTAAATCTTATAAAACCCTGCGAACCTTCACACCCAAAAAGCCTTGTAAAACCCTTAACCCAGATAAAGGCGTTATAAAAAACCTTGGGCTCCATAAACCCTTATGAAACCCTATCAGCCACAACGGCCGAAGCCTGATAACTAGGGTTTAGGGTTTAGGGTCCTGAGAACCCCCAACCGCAGCCTTCGGCACGAAGTAGGTCTTGCTGTTGGCTTGGCTGCCTTTCGGCACGAAATGCGCGTGCTTGGTTCGGAGTTTAGCTTTAAGTTACCATGATGGGGATTTATGGCCTCAGCAGGAGTTTAGCTTAAGTTACCATAATGCGGATCTATAGTAGCTGATATGGTTTCCTTATGATGGTAACTTAAGCTAAACTACTCACGAAGAACCCAGAAAACCCCTAAACCCCCTCAGCTAGAACTGAGAGTTGAACTCAGGACTTGGCTACAGGGTCGATGTAGGGGTTTTGGTCCGAAAATAGGGGGCCCTAATATAATACCCCTAACTAGTAGGATTCTTAATCAAAGGACCCCAAAGTGAGGTATCCTAAACCCTAAACACCAAACGACCCAAAATAAGGCACCCTCAACCCCTAAACCCCCTTCAATTTCGGAAACTCTCATGAAACCCTAAACCCTAAACCCTAAACATGTGGAATTCCACTCTTCGGGTTGAGGGCCTAGCATTTTCGGATTTAGGGTTTATAGGGGTTAAGGGTTTCGGGTCTGGGGAATTCCGTCTTCGGGTTTCAGGTCTTGTTTCCGTAGGGCTTTAGGGGTTAAGGGGGTTGGGCCGGGGTTGGGGTTTAGAGTTGATAGGGTGTTGGGTTATTGGGGTTTATAGGGTTTAGGACCCAAACCCTGCAAGCTCTGTAAACTCAAAACCCTGAACCCTCTGCTTTCAGGGCTTGGGCGTGAACCTTGATGGATACTTTCCGGGTGAGCTGGGTTTAGGGTTTACGGTGTAGGGTTTAGTGTCATTTGAAGCGCGAAAATAGGACACCTGAAACTACAGCCTAAACTCTTGACATCTCTAAAGCCTGAACCCTAAACCCTAAAACCTCAACTCTTAAAGCCACAACCTAGGCCCTGGACCCTAACTCGGGTGTCTCAGGCTCGAGACCCTCAATGCCGCCGACCCACACCCAATCTGTTGACGCCTAAACCCCTAAACCCTAAACCCTCCACCACAAGAGCCTTCAACACGATTTAGGGGTTTAGAGGTTAGGGCTTAAGTTTACGGTTCAGGGTCAGAGAAAACACGCCATAGAACCCCTGTGAACCACAGACCCTAAACCCTAAACCCCAAACCACAGCTGTTTTGGGGCAGGTCTCCGATCTCTTTGATGGTCTCAAAGTACTGGGTGATGATGAGCAGCTTCGACAACTCCTGGAGTCTCCCCCGGTCCAAACCCCAGGGTTTCTCACAACCGTCTTCACCTTAAGTGTGTGTACATAGACATGCAACATGATACATACATAGATGTATATACAAACAGAACCACACACACATATGTGTATATATATATATATATAAGTGTAGTATACCATATGTATATATATATATATATATGTACACATACTAGTAATTAGTAATAGTACGTAATAGTAATATATATATATATATACATACATACATACATACATACATACATACATACATACATACGACTAAAATCCATGAGAAGAAGGCTTTATGTTACGCATGTGGTTCAAGCGGGCTTTGATGCAGCAGAACCTGATGCAAGTCTAACTCCCTGCATCACATGGCCCACCTATGAGAGCCGACAATGCTGACAACCGTGAACCCTGGAAAAAAAAGCCAAGTCTAAGTGCCCAAAACCAGAACCCACGTCGCCCCAATACCCCCTTAAAGAACGAACAGGAATATACCACAAGCCATACCACGGGTCATATGGAAGCATTCTCTACCCTTGATCGCCCTACCTGCTAAACCCTATTCCCTAGACCCTGCAGCGCATTCCCTAAACCCCAAATTGACAAACAAAAATTACGGGCTTCTGCTCTTAATGAAGGCCGCCCCTCGACGAGTTGAAGCCGGCCTTCGGCGTGGCTGTTTCGCCCGTCCTCTGGGAACTCTTCGAAACCAAGGATTCGGGTTGAAATGCTACGGTTCCGGTTTAGGGCTTAAGGTTTAGGGTTGAAAGGCTGCAGTTTAGGGTTTGGGGCTATGGATCTTCGCCGCGCTTTGATCCTGCGTTCTAAAGGTTTAAACATTACCCTACACTAAACAAGCCACATCAAAGCCCCAACAATTAAATTCCTGAAGTCCTAGCTAAGTTCCAAACAGGATTGTCAAAGGATGTAAAGGTTACAGGTAGAAGTTCAGGGCTGGGGCAGTTTTAATCCTAAGCCCTACTTTTTAAACCCTTTAAACCCCTGATCCAAAAGCAAAAATCCGAAACCCCAAACCCGTTCGAGGCTTCAAGTTTCAGGAACATGGGTTGAGCCCTCCAAGCTCAGGGAGCTTCCGTTTAGGATTTAGGGACGGGGCTTCCGTTTAGGGTTTCGGGTTTTGGGTCAAGTTTTGGGCTTACTGCTCTTAGCTTCCTGTTGTGTGGGTATCTGCAGGTCAAACCCAAACAGAAACTTGATTTCATGAGTGGCGCGATGCTTGGAACCCGTGCAGCTGCGCCCGGCAGGCAAATAGAAGTCGTTTTGCTCTGCGTCTTGCTGCTATTATAGATAAAGACGTGATCGCCACAATTTACTGGCATCACTCTTGAGAATATAACCGGTCAAACACACTAACTTAAGAGTAACTGAATATGTTGCTCGTTCCCATTGCCCGGCTGTTTGCATTATCGTTTTTGCGTCACTAGCAACACTGCGAGTCTTGTTGTTGCTGCTGTTACTGTTACTGNNACAACAACAGCCACTACTACTACTACTACTACTACTACTACTACTACTACTGTTACTGTTACTGTTACTGTTACTGTTACTGTTACTGTTACTGTTCCTGTTACTGTTACTGTTACTGTTACTGTTACTGTTACTGCTACTGCTACTGCTACTGCTACTGCTACTGCTACTGTTACTGTTACTGTTACTGTTGCTGTTGCTGTTACTGTTACTGTTACTGTTACTGTTACTGTTGCTGTTACTGTTACTGTTACTGTTACTGTTACTGTTACTGTTACTGTTACTGTTACTGTTACTGTTACTGTTACTTTTACTGTTGCTGTTGCTGTTGCTGTTGCTGTTGTTGTTGCTGTTGTTGCTGTTCTTGCTGTTGCTGGTGCTGGCGCTGTCTCTGGCTGTGGCACTGGTGTTGTTGCTGCTGTTGGCGCTCCTGTTGTTGTTGTTGTTGCTGTTGTTGATGACCGTTTTGCTGTTTTGTCAACAGTACTTAATGCCATGACTTTCCTGAGCTATGAAAGCCAGGACCCGAAACCCAACCTGCCCTGCATCCCAAAGCCCACTCCCTACACCATCAAGCCACACCTGAACACATGAACCCGAAGCTGGTGGTTGTGGCTGAATGCCCTGCAAACCCAGAGACTCCAAAACCCCTTGACTTCATTGAAGGAATCTCTTATCAGGGTTCCGATTGTAACTTAAGGTGCAAACCTTAATGAAGGGTTTGTTCGAGTCTCTGGGAAGCCCTGCAGTAGGAAGACCTGGCCTCTCGAGCACGGCCGTACGTAAGCCGTCGATGATGGCCTTAGCGAATCAGCAATCTGGGGGTTTAGGGTTTAGGGTTTAGGGGCCCGAATAATCAGAAAAAGGTTTGGGGTTCCTGTACAGCATACTTATAGCAAGGAAACCTTCACGAAAAACATTGGTAATGATCCTAAACCCTAAACCCTAAACCCTAAACCCTAAACCCTAAACCCTAAACCCTAAACCCTAAACCCGATCCAAGCTTCTATATTAGTTTGGCCCTGGGATTCCTCCAGGTGGGTCTTCTTCGGGTTTTGTAGGGTTGTATGGCGGTGTAAAACATTTTAACTTTGGGGTTGTGACAGTGCAAAGCACTGTAAAACCCCGTACTGAACCAAATCATGTAACCTTTACAAAACCCCTCAGAAAACCTTCACGACACCCTACAAAATTCACAAAACCCCAGAAAAGCCTCTGACAAAACTAGCTACAGATTCCTGCAAGACACCCCTAGAAACCCTTTACAACTCCTTTCGAAAATAACAACTACAGAGCTTTATGAACCCATCTCTCTAGCGAATCCTACAAACCACCTTTAAAAAAAAATCAAGCTTTTGCAATCTCAGCCTGAAGGCCCTGAGCCCTAACCCTCAACCCCAAACCCTACCTAAAAAATCCCAAGGTGGCCTAAAACACACCCTAAACCCCTAAACCCTAAACCCTAAACCCTAAACCCTAAACCCTAAACCCTAAACCCTAAACCTACAACACTTCATCTGCAAGGCGACTCCACGCTGTCTCGCCAGGCCGTCGCCCTGGAGCTCGGCCTGGGTCCCGGTTTCTTTCTCGGGTTTCTGCAGGGCCATTTAGGGTTTAGGGTTTAGGGTTTAGGGTTTAGGGTTTAGGGTTTAGGGCTTTATATACTGAGTTCCTCCGCTGATTGGAGCATGCCTAACCCCCAAACCCTGTAAACCAACCTAAACCGAGAGGCCATAAACCCTAAACCAACCCTAAACCCTAAACCCTAAACCCTAAACCCTAAACCCTAAACCCTATAAACCAACCTAAAGCCTAAGCCCCAGGCTCTAGGAGTCGACGGCTTTCGGACGAACATCTACAGGAACCCGCTTTGAATGAATCCCTTTCCCTGAGGGTTCATGTACCTCTAAGGTTTAGGGTTTAGGGTTTAGGGTTTAGGGTTTAGGGTTTAGGGTTTAGGGTTTAGGGTTTAGGGTTTAGGGTTCATGTACCTCTAAGGGCTTAAAGGTTTCTTTCAGGGTTCCCTTAAGGGTACCAGGAGGGTTTACGGTTTAGGGTTTAAGGCTCCATCCATTCCAGGAATCCTCTTCAAGGAAGCCTGAAAGGGACCCTTAAAGGAAGCCTATCCCAATGACCCTAAACCTTAAACCCTACTTTAACCGACCTCAAAGGAACCCTCCTAGGAGACCCTAAGAACTGAATTTAACAGTAACTGTTCTAATTAAACGGGAAACCCTCTAATCCTAAACCCTATCATTATGCTAAATCCTGCACCCTTTTTGGGAACTCTTAAAAATAATCCTAGAAGGCGCAAAGCATTTGAAGGAACCTTTCACGACTCATTGACGGAAATCTTGTAGGAACCCTTCGAGTAGCATGCAAAAAACCTTGAGGATAAGGAAGCCTTTCAATCCATATGGGGGTTTCTGAAAATAGGGGACCCTAATATGGTACCCTAACTAGTAGGATCCCTATACTATCAGGATCCCCAAACTAAGGTACCCCCCTCTTTTCGGGAATAACCCTAAACCCCGAAGTCCTTATTTTCGGGAACTCCCACCTTATTCTCGGGAACTCCCATATTCTAAACTGAACTTAGACCCCTAGCAAAAATTATAATTTTAGCTTTTTCTTTGGGTTTATAGTAGCCAAAGATTAAAAATTATTTCTAAGTACCCCTAATATATAACACCAAATCCAATCCAAGAGGCCGCATCTGCCTGGGCCTCAGCGGACTTCACGAGACGAATCCTTGGCCCATAGGTTCTTTAGGAGGTATCGTAGGGTCTTAGGGTTCAGGGTTTAGCACTTAAGGATGTTATGGAGGTGAAAATGGCACGGGCTTTGTAAGGGTATAAAGGGAGGTTTGATGGTGGGATAATGCTTTTGAAGGGTCTAATCTCGAGTCTAATCTGGCTTCAAAAGGGCTTGTATAGGAGGTTCGGGGCCCCGGAACACAAAGCGAGCGGTTCTTCTTCGCGGGTTTTTGTTGCTCCCTTCTCTCCAAGACAGGGAATACAGTGACGAAAAATCTTCTCATGCTCGCGCGTCTGAGGATCTCGTTTGCAGTCGGTCATGTGCTGCAGGCGCCCCGCCCCTTGTGGTTCGCGGCCCCAGATGGACCGCAGGGGGTCACAGAGAAGGGCCGGAGCCTGTTGTGCTAAATAAGCAGAATGCTTGACGCTCGTGCTGCAAAGATTCTGGGTCGGCCTTCTCCAGCTCTGCGGTTGTTTTAAATTCTAAGGGCTTTAGGAGGGACCCTTGTAGGTTATTGGGGTTAATATGGAAACTACCTGGCTATATAAGGGGTATATCTCTAAGGACTATACAATGGTTATTTAAGGTTTTGGATTTAAGGGTCCCATTTAGGGGTCCCTCCTAAAGGTCCTTAGTACTTAGATGAATATTTTTCCTCCTCTGCACAATTTTGTTGCTGTGCAGTCTTTATCCTTCTCGCGAGGGTCGGCCAGCTTTGTTCCATTGCTTGGACAAGAGGCTACAAATCTCAAAGCCCAGTGACCCTAAACCCTAAACCCTAAGCCCCAAACCCTAAACCTTAACCCCTAAACCCTAAACCCTAAACCTTAAACCTTAAACCTTAAACCCTAAACCTTAAACCCTACACCGCTAGTATTTAGTGTGTTAGTGCTGAACCCACGCTTGCCCGTTGCTCCTCCTCCCCCAGGCTCCCAGACCTTCCAAAATCCCTTGACGAAGGAATATTCAACTATAGTAGGATCCCGAATAGGATTCGAGGTATCTTCCTTACCCTAAACCCTAAACCCTAAACCCTAAACCCTAAACCCTAAACCCTAAACCCTAAACCCTAAACCCTAAACCCTAAGCCAAGGGATTTTGGAGTCTCTGGGATCTTGACTTCGGCCCGAGACTTCGTCGGGGCCCTGTGCTCGCGCTCTTTTTTTCGTCGTTGCGGGCCTTGGGGTTTAGGGTTCAGGGGTTTAGGGTTTAGGGTTTAGGGTTTTGGGTTTAGGGTTTAGGGCTTAGGGTTTAGGGCTTAGGGTTTAGGGTTTAGGGTTTAGGGGGCCTCGCGAGGTCAAGTGAAGAATATTCCCTATAGGGTCCATGTACCCTTAAGGGTTTCGAGGTTTCTTTCAGGGTTCCTTCAGGGTACCAGGAAGATTTAGGGTTTAAGGGTCCATGTACCTTTACTGTAAGGGGTTTAAATGTTTCTTTCAGGGTTCCTTCGAAACCCTGATACCGTCTAAATAAAAACCACGCAAACCCTGACGCATTTCGGGAAAGGCCAGCAAAACCACGAACACCTTTCGGAGAAAGCATGAGCGTTGAACCCTAAACCCTGAACCCTAATTTGTTCATCCAGGCCTTGACACGAACCCCAAACCCTAAACCCCCCAAATTTGTGCATCCAAGCAGCTTCTGTGCTTCGGCCTGCCTCGATCGCAGTGGCAAAGAGACCGAACAGTTTGGGGCAGTGCCGTTTAGGGTTTAGGGTTGAGGGTTTAGGATTTAGGGTGTTTCGGGGAATTGGATTTTATAAGGACTTATTCAGGCCGCCTTCCAGGGTTTAGGGTTTGGTTTGGGTCTTTGGGCTCTGTTCACGGCTTAAGGTTCATTTGTTGAGGGATTATAGGCTTTGGGATGAAGGCTTCGGGTGTACGGCTTACAGTCTTCTGTTGATTGTTGGCGGAATTGTGCATTTTAAGAAGGGGAGTGTGGCTTTCTCACGCAAGAACTACTAGCCCGTTTTTGGCATGGACGTAGGGCCTTGGGCCTAGGGGTGTTGCGGTGACGGTCATGGGGTTTGAGTTTTGGGCGCGGGGTCTTGGATTCATTCTTAAAGGGTTGGGGAGCGGTTGAGCATTAGGCCACCAGCTTGAGGAAGCGTTTCAGGGATTCACGCTGAAAGGTTCGCGTGTTCTACAAGGGTTCTATCGGGGTTTAAGGCTTCTGTCCATAAGGCTTAGGGGCTCAGACAGTCAACAAGTTTGTGGGTCATGTCGTGCTGCAAATGTCTGAACGAAACAAACACAAAGTGTACTAACCCTAAGACCCTAAGGGTCCAAGTATTCAAAAACTAGGGCTTTAGGTATCAGAAACCATTCAGAGGATAGTTTTTGAGTCCCAAAACCACTATTTGGGACCTTGGACCGTTGGGGTAAACGTCCACGCCTGTAGTATAGATATACAAGGCCCTGAATAATACTTTTATCATCTGCATGGGCAATACCCAAGTTGTACGAAAACCGAAAGCCCTCGAAGCCCCCAGCCCGTCAGCGGCCGAGGCGCATGATCGCTGCCTCCCTGAGGCGCTTCTGTCCTTTTGGTGGTCGACAGGGTTTAGGGTTTTGGGGTTCTGGGGTTTAGGGTTTAAAGATGTGGGTTTAGGTGTTTAGGTGTTATAGGGGTTTTGGGGTTCAGGGCTTAGGATTAAATATGTGGGTTTTGGGTCTAGGGTCTTATATCGGAGCCGTAAAGATTAGAGCAGGGTTCTAATATGTTTCGGGTTTATAGTTTTAGAGCTTTGTATAAGACCGTAGAAAATTAAAGCAGGTAAGGCTCTCTGCTCCTTTGAAGGGCTCCGTTGAAGGGTTCTTTTGCAGGGCTCTGTTGAGGCCTTGGGGTTAAAAGTTCTGCACGGCTTAGGGTTTAGGGTTTAGGGTTTTCTATGCTGCAAGATTTATGAGGAACTCCGAAATATGGGGATTTATGCAACACTCCTTGTTTAGGGCAAGATGCTGTCCATCAGCCCGATAGATTTGTGCAGACTTTGGGATAGGCTGCGTACGGCTTGAAGAGAGGATAGGTTTGTTTCAAAGCTCATGGCTAAGAAGTCTCCTACTATAGGCTATAACTTTAGTTATCCGACTCATTAGCCCTGCTTATAGCTACCCATGAACCTCCGAATAACCCTTATACTACCGTTATAGAAACCCTATGGAAACAATTATAGACCCCCCCCTTTGTATTGTGTATGTAGAAGCTGGCAGGCTTTGGAAATTTGGGTTCGGCGGCCATCGACGCGAAGTTGACTGTATCGCTTGTGGAGTTCCGGGGGGTTACAATTTGGTGTAGGGTTTATGGTTTAGGATTTAGGGTTTAGGATTTAAGGTTTCGGATTTAGGGTATAGGGTTTAGGATTCAGGGTTTAGGGTTTGGGTATGCCAGTACCGTAGACTAACTGCTTGCTGCGCCCTTGCCTGGAGGTCATGGGAATTAGAAAGTACGGCTACAGGTGCTTCAAAATTTGGTTATATGAACTTTTGATGCAGTTACCCTGAAAATAACCCTGTAGTTGCTATGTCTCAGGATCCGTTAAGCAAGCCTAAACTTACAGAACCCGTAGAGATCCCTTTTAAGGCTCCCTTTAAGGAGACCTTATAGTATAGCCTTATAGTTGCTAAGTCCCATGATCCAATAAGTAACTGGCCACTGAGATCCTCCAGGCAGGCGAGTTGCGGATCGTTTCTGAGGTTTACCGGTTCTTCGCTTTAGGGTCTCTTTTAAAAGTCTAGGGTTTAGGGTAATCGCTGATACGTTGAATCATACTAAGGACCCCTTAGCCTCCATCAAATTCCCAGACCCTTTATCTAAACCCGCATGCCAGGCTCTTGGAGTGTCCTTTCACACGGAATTCTTCAGAGATCAGAAGAACCCGTTTCGTAACCCATTAGTACCCCCTTACAGGAGCCCCCTTTAAAGGAACCCCTTTTGGAAGGGACCCCTTTTTGAAGGAACTCCTTTTTGAAGGGACTCCCTAAAACCTAAACCCTAAACCCTAAACCCTAAACCCTAAACCCTAAACCCTAAACCCTAAACCGACTCCTTTTTAAAGGAAACTTTTCTCGGGGCTAACTGTGTGGGGACTCCATGGCCCCTGAGCCAAGGGTTCCTTATTGGGTTCCTTTAAGGGCTGGGGTAAAGGGTTAAAGGTTTGGGGTTTAGGGTTTTGGGTTAAAGTTTTGGGGTTTCGGGATTGTGGTTTTTAGGGAGGTCCCTTTACGGGACCTATGGGGTTTTATTGGATTTTATACGGGCTTCGCGGGTTTTATAGAGTCCATTTGCGGTTCTAAATAATAACAACAGTTCAATAGTCGACACCATCATCATCATCATCACCATCATACTAGTGAGCATAATGGTTCATAATTTCATAATCACAACAGTAAGAAGACGTTTCTGCAAGCAGTCATAATACGCAGGGCGTCGGTTGATCTCATTCATAGCGTCCATGACCGACTGGTGCAAGCGTATCCTCGTTTACAACCATGCCATGGGGTTTGGGGAGCCCGAAACTTCCTGGGCTTTGGGCTTTAGGGTTTAGGGTTTAGGGTTTAGGGTTTAGGGTTTAGGGTTTAGGGTGTAGGGCCTTTGGGTCTACCTTCATGGTTTTATGACTTTGGGTGTTTACGTTTGCGAGAGTGTTATTCTATAAGTTTTCGGGTTTAGGGCAGGGTTTCAGCTACGCGCTTTCTCCAGGGGCTTCACGACTGGAGCAATGTAGGGGCCTTAAATGATTAGAATAGGGTTCTGTTGGGGCTCCTTTCAAGGGCTCCTTAAAGAGTTCTATAAGGATTTAGGGTTTAGGGGCCCTAATGATTAGAATAGGGTTTTGGGGTATATTATACTGCAGTTTTCATCAGGAACCCCCCAAAAAATACTATTGGTAACTATTTAGGCTTCTATGTTAGGGTTCTTGAGATGGCTTCTGTGAAGGGCTGTGCAATCGGGTTGAGTTCGACTTTTGGGGGGTGTGATAAGACAGAACGGGGCTTGGGTGGGTATAGGGTTTGGGGTTTAGGGTTCAGGGTTTAGGGTTCAGGGTTTAGGGTTCAGGGCTTCGGGTTTAGGGTTTATGGGTATATTCCCTCGACTATTTATCTTAAGGAAATCTAGGAATGGGAATTTGACTTGTTTTCTCACCCCTACAGTAGCGCAGATTGCAACAACAGTTAGGGTGAACATGCGCACAGGGAGCACCTTTGTTCGGTGCAGTTCTACTGAAACACCATGATTTCCTTTCAGTTGGGGCTGCCTTTGACTTTGTGGGGGTCTTGAAAGGCCAGCAGTCGAAAATCAAGAATCAGGCGAACAAGCAGAAACATCGGTCTGATGAATATACTGATAACGGTAGTGCGGATCTTCATGCCATACTGCACAGAAAAACCAACCAGTATATGGATAGTTCTCTAAAATAGGGTCCCAAATCGGGTCCCTTTCTACGTGCCCAAAATAGTACGGCGCCCTTACAAAAAGGGCCCCTGCTTTGGAGAACTGAACAGTCGCCCTCAAAAGCCAGTCTTCTGAGCCCTTGATGAAAAGCTGGATTTAAGGTCCAGTCTAGAACCCATGCCGTAAACAAAAAAAAAAAACATTTAGTGCTGATGGCTTCGGCTTTTCCTGCCGAGATTCTGCACCCTGAAACCCTAACGTGTTCAACTCACGGCTCCCGAAGCTGTGCAATACGGCTGATGGACAAAATCCTGCATGACCTTAAGGACCCTAAACTATGGGAATTATGGTATATTCTTTATAGTGGGTAATGCAGGATTTTGTCCATCAACCGTACTAAAGCCTTGACCTTGAAGAGTCGCCGGTAGAATAGCCCTGAAGGGCCTTTAGCCTAGAGCTTTGGGATCAGGGTTCCGAATGTTGCAAAGACTTGCACGGTGTGGAGTTTGGGACTCAATGTTTGTAATGTAGCGGCCTTGATAATTAGAGTAGGGTTTGGGGGCTCCTGGATAGTACAAATATCATAAGGAACCGTAAGAGATAGTTGTTTAGCCCTTTAATTGCCAAGAAGATCCATATATACTACTAGAATGGAATCAGGTCCCAAAACCACAATAAGGAGTGTCTTTCGGGACCTAATTCCATGATGGTAGTGTATATGGACCCTCTGGGTTAGTGTCGCTGCCTCCCTGAACTTCCAGGCTCGCAGGACGTTATCCTCACGAAGCCTAATGAGAACCATTGAAACGTGCTCGAACAGTGGGAGGCATGATAAGGCTCGCCTTCATAATATTGTTGTGATTACTCTTATTAGTATCGTTATCACCATTCCTCTTACTATTATTATTGCTCTAAGATCAGCACTTTGACCATGATGATTACGGCGATGTTTGCTAGTGTCATTCACATAAGAAGTGGGGGCCTCCATCGGCTCTGAAGCCAGGTGGCTGAGTGGTCAGCACCGTGGCGATGGTGAAGCCAAACGGAGCCATTGAGGTTGTGAGCCTTTTGGGTTCTTGCTAATGGATCTAATTTAAGCTACGTTTAGGGTTTAGGGTCTAGGGTTTAAGGTTTAGGGTTTAGGGTTCAGGGTCATGATAAGAAAACCATGCTATTTACTATAGACCCTATTCTGGTAACCATATTATTTGCAATAGATCCCTGTTATGGTACCGACTTTATTTACTATAGATCCCTCTTTATGATAACTTATAAACTGAATCCCTTAACCCAAAACCCTAAACCCTAAACCCCAAACGACTAAACCCCAAACCCCAAACCCCTGAACCCCTAAAGCCCTAAACCCCTCAACCCCAAATCCTAAAACCCTGAACCCCTAAACCCAACCCCTATTTATGGTAACCTCAAGAACCCAGTTGTTGTCCCGCACGATGCAAGGATCAGGCTCATCAGAGGCAAGGGCTCCTTTAAAGAGTTGCTAGAAGGGTGGGGGTATTTGTGGCCCTTGCAAGGATCTATAAGGGCTCTATAGGAATCCAGAAGGGTTTAGGGTTTGGATTTAGGGTTTAGGTTTTGGGTTTAGGGTTTAGGGTTTGGGCTTAGGGTTTAGGGTTAGGGTTTATTGTTGAGGAGCAGTGTAGAGGTCAATGACCAAAACAGAGGGTCGGAACCAGTGCCAAACCAGGCCGTGCAGCTGCTCGTTGATGGCAGAGGACAGGGAATCCTGTGGTCCAGCAGTTGGGTTGAGGATTTAGGGTTCAGGGTTTAGGGTTGATGCATCCAAGCTCGTTTAGGGCTTAGGGTTTAGGGTTTGGGGATTAGGTATAGGATCTATTGTTTAGGGTTCAGGGTTTTGGGTTGATGCATCCAAGCTCACGCGAAGGCTGAAAATCTGAACCTTACTTACACCTCGAACCTACCTCTTGGAGTGGTTGTCTGCAGTTGCTGTTGCAGGTTTTGGAGGGAATATAGCCGCAGCACCGTAGCTACAATGCTACAACATGTTTGCTTTGTGCTTAGGGAATAATAATTGCATTAGTGCTACAACAACCATGTTCTGAATAGAACAAGAACACTGATAGTGATAACAACAACAGTTTCAGCAATCGTGCAAGTATGAATATATCATCATCATAGACGAGCAGGGGGCAAGGGCGAGGGGTGGGGCCCTTGTCAAGCGACGAAGGCTGGTCGCAAGTAACTAGGCCTTATCAACATGATCTGCACAGTTCTTGGCATAAGATCCACGTTCAAAGGTCCTATTTCTACAACCAGACTCCTGGAACCCTGAGCCGTCGAAAACGCCATGCTGCTATAGCTCTATGTGCATAAAAGAATATATATATATATAATTATAGAAATAATTCTCTTATATTATACAGAAATTGAATTTTTTTAGAACAGCTTCCTAAATTCCCAAAGCCCTGAACCCTCATTGAACCCTTAATGACCTATGAAACGCTTAGGGAACCTTGCGGTTTCCCTTGGCAGCAAACTAGCCGAGACGTGATTCAGAGCACCCTAATCCCCGTTTAGGGTTTAGGGTTTAGGGTTTAGGGTTTAGGGTTAGGGTTTAGGATCCCTTATTCCTAGACCCTTATCCCTAAACCCTAAACCTTATAAGCCCTCAATCCCTGGACCCTTATCCCTAAACCCTATAAGCCCTCCCTAATCCCTAATCCCTAGACCCCAAACCGTTTTGCCTGAGCCATCCTGAGTCCTGCATCCGCCAAGCTCGCCATGCGGTTTTTCGCCTGAACCGTACACCTTGCCGAAACCCAAAAGTTCGTCGACCAGCATGTTTGCCGGGTCCGCATGTATCTGCCCTGGGGGATGTCCCGGTCCCCCCAGTCCCATACAGGAGGAACGTGGAGTTGGCCGCCTTCTTCGGCACCATGCGGTGCAACAGCGCCGACTTTCGGAGGAGTTTCGGAACTTAGCGGCCATGCTAATGGATCCCTTGCAAGTTCAAAGCCACAAGCATGATCAGCTCGAGCATGCCACCGTCTCGCCTATCCTGGTCCGTGCCGTTGCTCAAAACCCGAAAAGTTCCGCCCTGAACCCTGAACCCTAAACCCTTGTTTCCAGGTAAACGGTTTGTAGTTTAATCTACTATACCATAATATACCAATATGCGCGGCAACATACTATACAACTGAAATATTATGATCATACACATACTGATACTAAATCTGCACTACAATAACATGCAAACTTAAAGATATCTTGAAGGGTTTAGGGACAACTCCTCAGTCCCAAAGGCACTGAAAACCCGGCACATGCCGGACCTTGGACTCGAAGACCTCGTCGATGTCCAGGGTCGGCACCTTTCTTCCCGAAGCTTGCTCCCCAAAAGCCCGAAACCACAGACCCCTAAACCCCAAACGCCCTTGAAAAGCCCTTAACCAGCCTTGGCTGACTTCTGAACCCCCCCTAAAAGTTAAACTTTTCGCATCCTTACTATAGTTCATATAGAAACCCTTAAAAAGTTAAAGTCGCAAGAGAACCAGAAGAACACAAGCAGCTACGTTGCTTCGGAACTTCAGCCCTCGGCTAGCCGATGGCCACCGTACATCTAATGTAAAAGTGGTTTAGGTTTTAGGGGTTTACGGGTACAGGCTTCGAAGGGTTTAGGATTTATATTGAAGGAAATAATTACGAATAAGAGTCCTTAGGGCTCCCTAGTATATTCTATGGTAAAATGTATCCCCCAAACCCTATTCTACTTAGAAAGGCCCCTATAGTAACCCGAAGCCGCGCGGTGCGAGGATGTTATTTCTTCCTGAAGATGTTGCGGGTTTATATAGGGCTCTACCGTGAGCTTTTAATGGGTTTAGGGTTTAGGTGGGGTCGAGACTTCACATTCGCGCTTTTGTTAGGATTATGTTGGCGTTCTCAGAATTTTGTAGATATCCTCTTACAGGAGATATTTGTTGTGTCCTTCAAGACCCTAAACCCTAAACCCTAAATTGTCGGAATTGCGATGGGCTCAAACCCGTCGGAACCCAGGAGGCCCCACCGATAATCTCCATTACGCGGTTGAGGGTTTAGGGCGGCTTTGTTCAGTACCTTGTTGCTTTATGCTTAAATTAAAACTCATCAAAAAAACTGGTTTGTCAGTGATTTGTCAGAGGAAGAAGCTGTCCACCCCTCACCAAACTTCTCCACGGCACCTTGCTGCGGACGATATCAGCTACATGCGCATCGATCTGCTCAGTGACCTCATTCAGCAGATTTCTGGTGTAGGTCATTCGCATCCGTATATATTAAAATATGTACCTATAGTGCCTATACACATGTGTATTATATATATATATAGATACACACATGCTTGTATATGTATAGAAATACACACACACACACACACATACACTTGTATATGGGCTTTTGGGCTTGTTGACCCTGGGTGGGGCCTCGGGTGCTTGGGGGTTTAGGAGTCCCGGGTTGACGCGCATCGCTACGCGGCGACGCTTTGTGTCTTTCGAGTTGTTGGCCTTGTTAGGGTTCCTATTATTATAGAAAAGGGTACCTATGTAGGGTTCCTATATAGGGTTCCTATGAGGGTTTCGGTGGTTTAGGTGTTTGGGGTTGTGGTTCAGGGCATGATTTTTGGCGACAAGGCTTTAGGCCTCTAACGTGTAGTTCCGTAGAAGAGTGGGGCCGCGGCATCGCGCTTCTACTGCTGATGATGATATATATATATATATACAGTTATATACATACATCACCTTAAGGACCCTAAACTATAAACTAGAAAACTATGGGAGTTATGGTACCCTAAACCCTAAACCCCAAACCATGGGAACTATGGCATCTTCCTTGTTATGGGTAATGCAGGATTTACATCATCAGCCGTAGTTTCGGGTTGGGGTTTAGAGACTAGGGCAACTCCCCAGCCCGAAATCCCCCAACAGCCAAAAATTCGCGAGTCCTTTAGGACTTAGGGCTTTTGGTTCAGGGCTTAGGGCTTCGGGTTTAGGGTTTAACGCGGCAAGAAGCAACCTCTACACTAAATCCTCCTTCAGGAGCACTCCGAGGTCGCGGCGTTGGCCAACTTGTAGATCCTTCAGCTCATGCAGGGTTTAGGGTTCAGGCTTCAGGGGGGTTCAGGGCTCAGGGTTTAGGGTTTAGGGTTTTGCAAAGAGCCCACTACCCCTTAATTCAAACATACCCGGCATCGGTCGATTTTCCTAAAGGAACCCGTAAAGAGCCCTAAACCCTAAGCCCAGAACCCTCATGAACCCCTTAAAGGACCGGGTATCGGGCCCTCTGGGTATGTGGCATCATCAGGTCCAACCGGTTGAAGACTTCAGAGTTGCAAAACCGGCCCTAAACCCTTACCTGGACCCCAAAAGTATGTAGAATAACAGCCGTTTAGAGGTTTGGGCCATTATTTTACCTATTTTTGGGGGTTTAGGTAATCCTAAACCCTTAAACCCTAGCCCTAAGGGCCCTAAACCCTAAACCCTAATCCCCAAACCCTAAACCCAATCCCTATACCCCAAACCCTAAATCCTGAACCCTAACTCAAGACTTGATTCCTTGGGCGGCTTCACCGTGTTTTGAGGGGGCCGGGACGACAAGGGAACACTGTTATTAACAAGTTAGGCTTCTATATTCCACCCTTAAACCCTATGTAACGATGGACCTTAAGCCCCGAAATGCAGCAACCAAAGGGGTAGTTCTCTAAATTAGTGTCCCTTTCTGGGCCCCCAACATAGTACGGCACCCTGAAAAAAGGACCCTGAAAGGGACCCTACTTTAGAGAACTACCGATATCTCTCAAAACCGTTCGAAGCCAGAACCCCTACCACCTATGGCATGTTTAGCCAGTTCCATCCAACAGCTTGGCCTTCTTTAGGGTGTAGGACCTAGTGTAGGGCGTGGGGTCGAGAAGCTTCTTCGGGTGTAGGATTCGCCCTAAACCCTAAACCCCTAAACCCTAAACCTTAACCCTAAACCCTGTTCCACCTCTTTGCAAAGGTTTCTTGGAGTCTATCTGGACACTCCCATGAACCATACCATGAAGTCTCTCTGCGAGTTCCTTACTTCCACAAGAAGCCACAGAAATCCAAGCTTAAACGGTTAAACTTTTCGGTTACTACTAAACTGTTTAAAGGTCGGGTATTGGGGAACTAAGTTCTCCAAAAAAGAAAGCGATGACAAAGAAACTACCTTGCAGATTCCGGTAATACGGGGCCTGAACAAATACTTAGAATAGGGTTGGGTTTAGGGATAGGGTTGGTGTATATTATACCATAATTATAACACAACCAAAATAGTACTGGTAATTATTTAGGCCCCTATAGTAACTCATAGAGCCCTGAAGAGAGTTGCGCTGCTCCGGGTCGCAATACCTACCAAGTACTACCCTGTGCAGAACACAAGAAGAACCAGTCATGTGGGGACCTGAGCAATGGGTTTATGGTTTAGGGTTTAGGGTTCAGGGTTTAGGGTTTAGGGTTTAGGTAATTTATAAGCATAAGGATTTAAAGATTCCTTTAAGGGCTCCTTTAAGAGGTCCGGTCAGGGTTCTCTGAAAGCCTGGACGTCCCGTAGCCGCATCAACCATGTGCTCGAGCATTGCCTTCGACCCCTAAACCTACTTGCCTCGAACCACACGAGCCTGGAACCAGCGCGATTGCAAACACCCAAAGGGGTTCGGGGTGTAGGGTTTAGGATGGAGGTACGTAGGGGGGCATGAGGGGTGGTAAACAGATTATAGGTGGGGCGGAAAAATATTCCCCACAACAGAAACCAGAACCCACAAGGATAACATGAAACCTATCACCCAGAGGCATCTAGTTCAACCTTTAACATCAAAATGTCAACCCTAAGCCCTAAACCCTAAACCCTAAACCTTAAACCCTAAACCCTAAACCTTAAACCCTAAACCCTCTCAAGCCGGAGCATTTAAGCCTCAAAACCGGAGCGTGACAGAATTCCTCAAGCGTTCTCTAAAGTAGGGTCCCTTTCTTTGCTATAAGCCTGCTACACTATTACTATTTTGGGGACCTAAAAAGGGACCCTAATTTAGAGAAGCGCTATAGCCTGGGCCATAATTGCGTGAAAGCATCGCATCTTCGCACTGCTGCGGATTCACACAGAACTGCACCGAGACGTGAACGCTGCAAAAAACGCTGTCCTCTCATGGTTGAGTAAGCATGTGCTTCTGGGTTTTCGGAGCGTTATGTAGGGCTTGGATGTTGCAATGCTAAGAAAAGACACTACACCCTAAACAGGGTTGAGGGCGAGGATAGACCAGAGGTTCGCATTGTTTAGGCCCTGAAACCCCAGAGCGCCCGAACGAGACCACAAACATTGGAACCCCCATGGTGCTATCTTCTTCTTCGGGTGTCGAACTCTCTAAACCCGATCTCGCACTCGTATTCACACGCCGAGGATTTACATTTGACGGCAGAAGAACGCGGGGGCTCTTGGGCTTGGGGGTTTAGGGTTACTATGATGTGGCCTAAATGGTGACTATACTATTTTGGGAAGGGATTCCTCCTTAGAATTATAGTATAGTATACCCCAAAACCCTCGTCTAATTATTAAGGCCCCGTTCTTAATCGCTTGGGTGCTTAAAATTTACGGCTTAGTATTTGGGGTGTTGGGGCTTATAGGGGTTGGGGTCTTACGGTCGATGATATAAATCCTGCATTCCCCATAATAAGGAGTGTACCATCTAAATCCAGTATGAATAGCCTAAACCCCTTAATCAGATTTCGGGCTCAAGCCACCAAAACAATTTATAAGGTTCCACACGATTTAGGGTTTAGGGTTTAGGATATCACACCTAAGGCGATTTCAAACTCGCTGTCCTTGGCCTTTGTGGCAACCTTGTCAACCGCTATAGAAGCCTAAAACGGCGGTCCCTTCGGCTCGGTGGTGACCATATAAAGAGAGCCAATACATCAAAGCAAAACGAACGTGCAAAGGCCCCTCCAAAGGATATAAGCGTAAACGATGTTTTCTTATTGGGATTCATTATTAACGCGGGTGCAAATGGGAGAACTTTTCGCTAAAGACTAAACCCAGTCTAGTTGAAGTATCCCTGACCCCTGAAATTACGCTAGTTACCCTTTCACATACCTATAGAATCCGAATGCCTAAGCCTTATGAACAACTCCAATACCCAAGACCCAAACCCAAGAAACTGACAGCTCAAAAAACCCTAAACCCCCATTGTCCTTCGACTTCGTGGTGACCTTACACTCCAGTTGCTGCGTTCGGCTTGAGATCGATCGCAGGGCAACACACAGGCCGCAGGCGTCACCTGAAATTCGGCACAAGGCCCTTTTTCGGGGGTTTAGGGTTTATGGGTTTAATGTGTCTACTCAGAACTACTGTTTCTGTGAAGTTGTGCTGACTCTTTTGCTTCTGCCCGAACAGGCCCAGAACAAACGGAGAGCTCAGCAACCACTCCAGGGTTTCGGGTGTAGTTATTAAGGCTAATTATTCAGGGTTTTAACATCAAATGTTGGGTAAAGGTTTGGAGCCCGGTGGTGACCCATGGGACGACTACGAGCACCTAATGCAACCCGCTTCGAGCCCGAATCAATAACACTCCTACTCCATGAGAACCCAAGGAAACACGAATGAAAAACCTGTGAACGCTACTGAACCCGTACACGACCTAAAAACCTTCTCAAAAGCACAGAAACCGTAAACCCTAACTCTATTAAGCCAGCCCAATACGTCTCAGATGTCTCCAATGCAAGCCTTGTAGATGTAGGTCTGAACCACGCCAAGAATCCTGACCAAGATGCAAACCCCAAATCCTGATCCCTTGAAGCCTTTGATTAACCAAAACCGAAACAACACAAACCAATAAAAACACACAAAACACAACGACACAAACACACACACACACACACCCACCCAGCCACCCAGCCACCTACCCACACACACACACACTCACACACGCGTGCGTATGTGCGCCCACGCACGCACGAAAACGAGGCTCTGCCGCCGGACGGCAAGCTGTCCAGTTGAGACCGGGCCGGAGAGTCTGTGAGTAGCCTCGCGGGCATCCGGGGGAAGGTTTAGGGTTTAGGGTTTAGGGTTTTGGGGTTTTGGTTTCTGGCAGCTTGTACGAAGTTTTAAACGGGGCTTGTAGGGGTTTGTAGTGTCTTCATAATGAGTCTTCATATGTTCTGTTGTAGGGTTTCCTTGGACCTTGTGGAGATTGTGATGTTGAAAGGGTTGTACAAGGGCTTCGGCAGGGCCTGGGATGCGGTTGTCAAGACCTTTAGTGCTTTAGGATGTTTGACTTGCGGAGCCTGTACATTTCCCAAACCCCAGAAACCCTAAGCGCTATCTATACATATATATATATATATGTATATATACATATATATACAACCCTCAACCCTAAACCCTGTGCCCGAAACAATGTAAACCCTCGGCCCTAAGCCCCCTAGCCAGCGCCTTTTGAAGTATCGGTTTCAGGCTTCTGGATTGCGAACTTCGGAGCCCCCCCAAAGGGTCCGAAGTACCTACATGGGGTATAGTTGCCCAAACCATAACAGTACTCCCTACTATGGAAAGCCTACTGTGCATATGCTAATTGAAGAGTGCTGCCTTCTAAACTAAAACCCCTGCAAAAGTGCTCTAACAACACTGATTGAAAAGCTTGTAGAACCCTATATTATGGTCCTCCAATGTTAAGAAACCCACCCACCCCCATAACTCGCCCGCCCGACCACCCTAAAACCCAGGACCCGGACCCTACAAACCTTGATAGCCCCGAAACCCTTTTAGTTTATGGTTTAGGGTTTAGGGTTTAGGGTTTGGGGTTTAGAGGTTTAGGGTTTAGGGCTTAGGGGTTTAGGGGGTTATACGGATTTAAGGATTTAGGGTTTCGGTTTATTGATTTATAGCCCCGAAACCCTCAAATAGGAATTAGGATTAGGGTGACCCTTGCAGATCTCGACCCTCTCAATAAGGTCCCTCTTAAGTCTGAAGAGAGCTTTAAGTACGATGAAGAAGGGTCCCCTTTTGGGGGTCTCCCCTAATACAGACCCCACGCCCTCGCAGCCCCTGCTTCTAAACTGCTAAACTCCCGTTCTCTAAAGCCCGGCTGGGATGCTCAGAGATTATCCCAAGGGTCCTCAGCACCGTGCCCAAGCCATAATAGCAATGCTTACTTTAGAAACCCTACTTTCTACCAGGTAGGGACTTGGTATAGAGCCCCACCACATAACAGCAACTCCTACTATAGAAACCCTGCTTTCTACCATGCATGGTACGTAGAAGAGCCCTTTTCGGCTTCTTGGGCAAGGAGCGTCCGAAGTACTCGACGGAGACGTAGCGGTCCTGCTCACGCGTGGGGTGACTTTGGCGTTCGGTGTTCTAACTCTCTTCGGAGTATTAAGGTCGCAATACTACAGTAAACCCTAAACCCTAAACCCTAAACCCTAAACCCTAAACCCTAAACCCTAAACCCTAAACCCTAACCCCTAAATCCAACCTAGATAGATCGTTGAAAGGAAACCCTGAAGGGTTTCGGGCTGACACAGTCATCCCTAATATAGTACCCTAAATAATAGGACCCTTATTATAAGGACCCCAAAATAAGGTACCCTAATTTTTGGAGACTCCCATATAGAGGATGCTTCGGTCCCCCAGGTGACCAGGTAAGCCCTCCGGACGAGGCACTTAGATAGACGCCTTGAGCCTGATACTGCTGATGATCTAAATCCTGCTTTACCTTGAGGGCCCTAAACTTATGGTATATTCCTTATTATGGGTAATGCATGATTTATAACATCAACCGTATGTCGGGTTCACGGTTTAGGGGTGTGAGGTCGGCGTGGACGACGTAGGCATACTGAACTTCAACAATCCGATCTCCAACCGTCTGGGTCCTGAGCCCTTCGTGCGACAACTCACTTTGTAACGTTTCGGGTTTAGGGGTTTTGGGCTCAGGGTTTAAGGTTTAGGGTTGTAAGACCAAAACCTTACATCCTAAACCCACTTACACCCCAAATCCCAAATGCAGAACATTGGATTCTACACGATCCAAAACCTGTGGCAGTCCAAACATGTGCAGCTGCTCTTACGTGTACAACCGCGCTGCCTCCCAACTTCCGGATTCTGGGGCTGCCCTAAACCCTAAGCCCCCAAACTCCTAAATGAGGGACTGTAGGATGCCGGTTTACAAATCCCACCGTCCAACGAAGTCTCAACCCCAAATCCCAAGAGCTGTAAAGTCTCGAGACCCGACGCTGTGCCCTGCCGTCCTGCGGCACCGACACGAGACCTTAGTAGCATCGCTGACATTGTAACTTCCGGGCGATGCGGTTTAGGAGCACAGCAACACATGCAAAGATCCCAAGTCGAGCTGGGAATAAAATCGAGGTAAATCCCAAAGAAGGGTGCTGAATGGGCTTCCTGAACCCTCAACCCTAAGCCCTATGCCCTGACTTTACCCCAAAAGGGTTGGGATCTTGGGATCTCAGCTACATTCGGCCCTAAACCCTAAACCCTAAACCCGGATCTATGGAGTAACTGCGGGGCTCAGCCATCTCTGCCTCCGTTCGGAAGATACAGGCCAGAAGAGTCCCAAGTTCCTATTCTGTGCGCTACTTGCCCAAACCAGACGAGTAATTCCTATAATAGAAACCCTACATTCTACTATATACTATATAGGGTTTAGGGTTTAGGATTTAGGGTTTAGGGCTTGGGGTTTACTTAGGACTGCTTGGGAGGGAATGCCAACTTCCCATGCTGAATGCTGCTTCTGCACCCTCTTCTTCTTGCTATATCCCTCTACCCTAAACCCCAAACCCACGCATCTGCATCATAACTCACCGCCAAGATCGCGAACCCGACATCGGGTTTCCTTCGACCCCCAAGCATCTGTGGCTTGCTTTAAGGGTGCCATTGGCCGATAGGGTTTAGGGTTTACGGGTTAGGACTTATAGGGGTTCTGGCGTCATCTCCTCAGCCGACGGTGGAAAAGCCCCATCGGGTTCGCCCCCTTCCATAGAGGTCCAGCCCCACATGCAACCGAGGCGGCCAGCATCCTGCCAGTTTCGACGGCAGCGACTGCAGAAAATTGCCAGGGCGCGGCAACTCCTGCACTATTGTTGTGAGCCCGCACAGTCCCATGCCTTCATGTGGAAGGCTCGACTGCCCCTTCGGGTTGAGGTCAACACCCCGGAAGGAGTCGAGCACCGGTGGTGTTGGCAGGTGCCACGACCCGTTGCCTCATCGAGCGCCATGTGTGCAGGGACGGGCTCATGCCTTACGTCGGTAGGTAGGTGGGTGGGTAGCTGAGCTAGGTAGGTGTCCAAGGACGGATCTACCTGTATGCGTCTGTATGTCTGTCTGCGTCGGTGTATGTGAGAATGGATGCATGGATGGCTGGGTGGATGGATAGGATGGATGGGCGTGTGTATACATGCACATAGTCTTGTGTGAAAACAATTACAGAAAGAAAGAGAGAGAGAGAGAGAAAGAAAGAGAAGAGAGCCTTTGGTACAGGTACAAACCTATCTTATAGCACGTTTTTATTCTATGCGTGTTCTTACCTTGTCCAGGCTCTAAGCAATACACCCTCACCCAAAACTCTGGACTCCAAGCCCAAACCCAAATACCTCTGTCTCTACCGAAAAACTGTGCAAAACAAACCCTCTACATCCCTCGGCACTGAACCACAAATCCAAAAATCCTCACATCCCAAACCCAAGCCCCAAGCCCAAAAACCCGACCGTATTTATAAAAACCCGAGAATAGACCCGTCAAGCCCGAAGAGGACCCTGATAGGACCCCCCCAAACCCGACACTCTACCACAATCAATCACCAAAACGCTATACCTCAAAACCCACCAAAGCCCAAAAACCCAAAAACCCTAAAGCCCTAAAGCCCAAAACCCGAAAGCCCCAAACCATAAAGCCCAAGCTCCATATTCCCTAACGCCCCAAAACCCTCAAGCCCCCAAGGCAAAAGACCAAAACTCTGAGTCTCTGGGCAGTTAAATCCTGGGATGCAACCCCGCTCGTCTCGCAAATCCCCCATGGCTGTGAGAGGCTCTGAAAGGAAGTCTCTTGGCAAAGGGCTCCCTTAAAGGGCTCCCTAAATAAATCTATAGGGGCGCCTTAAAGGGCTCCCTAAACGGATCTATGGGGTTCCTGAAGGGGTTTCTGGGACTTTTTTGAATTACCTTTTTGGGATTTAGGGTCTCAGTCTCTTTGTGATGGGGCGGGTCTTGAATTGAAAACCTCCTCGTAAGGTTCTCTTTCTGGGTTCTTTAACCATGCTTGTTGTGTGGATTTTGTTTTTACAGCGTGTGTAGGCTGGGTTAGAGTTTTGTATAGGGCACATAGAATTGCAGGCTCCCCTCTCTAAGGTGTCCTTGAACTTCGGAAGTCGAGAAGCACATTCCTTGATTAAGGGATATTGGAGTCTCTGGGTTCAGGGTCTTGGATTCACGGGTTGGAGCGGTTTAATTTAAGCCTTGTAGGTAAAGGTACGATCAAGTTGCATGGCTACCCGTGCCTGGACCCCAGATAACCTGCCCTGTATAAGGACTTCTAGAAGGAAATCATAGTAGGGAACCCCCTAGACCCTAAACCCTAAACCCTAATAAAGGAAGGTTCAGGTAAGTTCTGGACCGGAACAAACGTGACAAGATGGCCGAGACATTTCAGGCCACTTCACCGGCTTAAGCAATGGAGGGCTAAGCTTCAGGGTTTAGTTTAGTGTAAAGGGGTAGAGGGCATAGGGTTTATGGTTTAGGGGCTAGGGTTTGAGGTAAAAGGCTGAGGCTTTACGGTTTAGGGGTTAGGGAAGGGCTCAGAGCTTAGAGTTTATGGCTCCAGCAGCCCGAACACCCGACCGCCTAGACCCAAGACTACCCTAAACCTTAAACCCCAAGACCCTAAACCCTAAAGCCGCAAAACCTAACCCGCCAAGTACGAACGGAAGGCCTAAAACCTACAAGAGACCCCAGGTGCCCTGTCAAGGGTGTCTCATCTTCTTACTCAAAAGGCAAATTGGAGTTTCCAACCCTGAACTTCACTAGGAACTTTCTCAGTTTCTGCAGAGAAGGCCTCGACACCCTTGAAGAAAGCTTCAAATCCCCATCAAAACGACCTCGAGGCCCGAGACACCGACAAGACCCTGTGAACGCTGCGCCATGCTACAACCAAAATGCAATATATAGATATAGACATATAAACATATATATATATATATAGAGATATAGATATAGCTGTAGATCTAGATATAGATGTAGATATAGATACAGATACAGGTATAGATAGCAGATAGAGATTTAGTTATGTATTTATATATACATATGTATATATATATATATATGTATATATGTATATACATGTGTGTATATATATATATATACACATATACATCTATACATATATATATATATATATAATGTCCCGTCCTGCTTTCTATCGTTTGGGTTTGGGGTGCAGGACTTAAAGCTCTAGAGCTTTATGGCTTGAGGGCTGCGGGCATCACGGCGTTGGTCTGTCAAGCTTCGGGGCTTACGAGCATGATGTCCTGGTTATGTCCCAGAATTTGAGCCTTTGGGGGTAGGGTTTGCTGAGTGCGGTACTGTAGGGTGTGAAGATCACGTGGTTGCATCATGCCGGTTTCAGTAGCAGCGTCTTCACCCTAACTCCCACATGCGAAGAAGAGAAACCCCTAGAGTCCCTAAACCACAGCCCTAAACCCCAAACCTCAGGTACTTCTCAACACTAAAGCCTGCACCCTCAGAAATTTTTAAGAGTCAACCCGAAACGCTAAACCTAACACTGAACCCCTGAAGCCAACGACCCTGAGGTTAGGGTTTAGGGTTTAGAAGGCCACTGAAAGCCACCCGGACAAGTGTAACTGCAGGATCGGCGATTGATGGCAGCTTAAGAACGAGACCCGAACGGAGACCTGAAACACCCCGAAAGGACCATAATGAACTACAGACGCCCCTGACAGAACCTACGGAGAAAGCTACGACGGGATCTAGCAATGGAATTCTGAAGAAGTGCCAATACTGTAGGGTTTAGGGTTCAGGATGAGTTCTCAATCGAGTTTGGCAGCCCTGAGCCCTAAACCCTAAAGTCCTAAAGCCCCACACCCTAAGCTCTAAACCCTTAAGCCTTAAAGCCCCAAACCCTGAAGCCCTAAACCCTAAAGCCCTTTATTCCCCACACCCTAAGCTCTAAAACCTTAAACCTCAAAGCTCTCCAAACGGGGGACCAGAGTGCTGGTCCTCTAGAGGGCTCCGCAACAACTCGGGCGGAAGGAAGTCGTCCACCTGACAACTATTGGAAGGAGCCTTGACAAGTTGATTAGGAACTTACGGTTGAGGGTTTAGGGTTTAGGGTTTCGGGTTTAGGTTCAGGGTTTAGTTTTTGGGGGTTTAGGGGTTAAAGGTCTAGCGTTTAGGGTTTAAGGTCTAGGGTGTCGGGTTTAAGGCTTTAGGGTTTGGGGTTTAGGACTCAAGGGGCTTGTTCAGCGGTTTAGTTCTGCTCCAGGCTCGGGATTCCAGGAGTTAAAGCAACCCATTGGGTTCCGAGCCAACCCCGAACCCTAAAGCCCTAAGCATTTGAACCAAACCCGAACTCAAACACCTAAACCAGACAAGCCTAGGCCCTTGAACCCCAAACCCCTAGAGTCAAAACCCTGAAACCTATATTTATATACTGGAGAGAAACTCTATACCCGAAATGCACATCGCTTCAAATCCCGCGGCCATAAAACTCTCCCACAGCTACTGTCCTAAACCCAACTGCCCAACGGCCCAAATATCAGATACTTTGGCCCCGTACCAAATCCTGTTGTCGAAGTCTCGAGTATGATGACCTTGCTGCTGCTAGGTCTCAGGGCTCTTCTATAATCCTAGACCCCACGCCCCACATAGTCCTAAACCCTGTATCATAGAGATTCAAGCCCTACCCTAAACCCCACACCCCATATAATCCTATACCCTAAACCCCATAGCCTGAACTCCACATGGCCTTGTTGTAGCGCTCACGGCAGAAGAGGTGGAAACACAGTCCACCCTGTGTTCGGCCTGGGCCGGTGGATTTAGGGTAAAAGGGCTGAGGGTTTAGAGCTTAAGGCTTAGATCCTAAACCCTAAACCCTAAACCGTTCAAGGTTTAAGGTAAAGGGTTTCGGGGCTGAGAGTTTAGAGCTTAAAGCTTAGGTTTAGGGTTTAGGGTACAGGGTTTCGGGCTTAGGGTTTAGAGCTGCAGGTTTGGAGTTGAAGGTGGTAGGGTCTAGGCTTTAGGGCTTAAGGCTTACCTTGTGGGCCCGGGGCTCGGAATACGCTTGATGTTATAGATCCTGCATTACCCATGGGAAGGAATGTATCAGAATTGCCATAGTTTAGGGTGCTCAGGGTGTATATATATATATATATATCATCATCATCAGCAGTAATTCAGGATTTGGGTGTAGATGATGGTATCCAATACCCCTTAACTAAGGAATATGCCTTAAACCAAGAAAATAAGGCTCCTATTAAGGGGGATTGGGCTCTCTGGGCGGCGTTGGGGCAGGGGATCAGGCAGACCCGGAGGCCTTGGAAGGGTTTGAAGGGCCAGGCCCAGGTAATATAGGGGCCTTAATAGTTAGCATAGGGTTTGGGGGGCTCCTTTTTTATAATTACAGTATAATAAACCCCGAAACCCTACTCAAGTTTTTCAGACCCCTATAGCACCCCCCAAATTTAGACATGTACCTTGAATCATTCCAAAAGCCCCATGCATGTCAAGGTAAAGTCTTTGATTGACGGGTCTTGGGCTTCCTGCATATGTTGAAACATCCTGAAACCCTAAATCCAAAACCTGTAGTCTTACGGCACTGGCTATCGTAGCCCGTATAGTGACCCTAAAGGAAGCCTTAAAGGACTCCTTTGCGGTTTCAAGTCTTACATGAAAGCAAACCCTTAAAGGAAGCATTCAGAAACTACCTGGACAGTGGCTCTGAGCCTTATAGTGACCCTTATACACGCCACCTAATAGCAGCCCTTAGGGGAAACTCCCATAGTTAGTGTAGGGGCCTTAATAATTAGAATAAAATTTTGGGGTATCTTTTACTATAGTTATCATAGGGAACCCGCCAAAATAGTACGGCCGAACCCTAAACCCTAAACACTAAACCCTAAACCCTAAACCCTAAACCCTACATTACCCGTAAAGGAACCCACTTCTGGGACCCATCGCCCGCGCGCCCAGCTCTCTGCTTCGACGAGGCCTACAAGGCATCGGTGGCGCAGGTGGCTTCAAGGGTTAGGGTTGAGGGCTTACGTAGGGTTTAGGGGTTTTGGGCTGAGGGCTTATGGTTCAAGCTTGAGTTTGGGGTTCAAGGGTTAGGGCTGAGGGCTTACGTAGGGTTTAGGGGTTTGGGGCTTAGGGTTCAAGCTTGAGTTTGGGGTTCAAGGCTTAGCGTTGAGGGCTTACGTAGGGTTAAGGGTTTTAGGGTTGAGGGCTTAGAGTTCAAGCTTGAGCTTGGGGTTCAAGGGTTAGCGTTGAGGGCTTACGTAGGGTTTAGGGTCTTAGGGTTCAAGCTTGAACTTGGGGTTCAAGGGTTAGGGTTGAGGGCTTACGTAGGGTTTAGGGTTTTAGGGTTGAGGGCTTAGGGCTCCAGCTTGAG